>KN839845.1:99010-157107 GCA_000827185.1 Hydnomerulius pinastri MD-312 | reverse complement strand
GTAGGATGGAGCGACTCGAGGACTCGGGAGCTGGCGAATTCACGCGTTCACAGGAACCGGCCGAGTGGCTATGGAATCATATTGCAAGCTAGACATAGTATTATAGCATCACCTTCCTTCACATTTTCTAGCTTTCCCACCCGCCGACGGCAGGAGAATAGGACGATTTGTGAACATCCGAGCCGCAGCAGACATCTTACTCGCAGGTCTTTCGCCCACACCGGCCGAGGCAGGAAGTTCGTCCGCTGACCGGCGAGCACGTGGCTGGGCATGCATTGACGACACACCGGAGTCCGAGTCCTGCGTTCCTTGATCCGTTTCTTGACCCTCCATTGTCCTTGAACGAGAAGGGAAGAACAGCTTAGGTATAGCGCGCGGAGTTAGCTGTTTCAAGGGTAATGTGGGTGAAGGCGATTCCTTAGGTGTAAGCTGTACCCCGTTCGCGGCGCCGTCGATTGCCTCGTCGGAGCGCGGGCGTGGTGAGACTCTTGCAAATTGCCGTACATCTCTCCCCAGCGCAGAGCGTCCCACATGGGGTGGTAGTTCGTGCAGAGGGGGCGAATTATCCACCGGAGGCTCAGAGATAACGCATGACGGTATGGCCGGAGGTGATTGTGCATCCCTCGTTAGAGTCGAATGCCTCGGAGGGGATGGTGGAGCTCCACTAATTCGTGGAGTGGAGGCCTGAATTAATCCCTTCTTAGGGCCCTTGGCGGGCATGCTCTCCCACGAAACCTCCATACGACTAGCCTGCTGCTTGAGTTGGGTGAGTGCCTTGCGAACGCTCTGAATGAGGGTCGGGAGTGGCATTCGGTAGACTTCGAGACTTGGTGTGATGATATACGTCCAGTCTGCAAGATTTGTGTCAGGTCTGAACACATTCGAACTGCATGGAAAACGTGCCGGCGACATACCTTTAAGGACGAGGTGATGATCCGTCGGTATGGGGTTAGCGACGAGCGTCAGGCGTGGATATGAACCCACGGGCATCTATTCCACCCATGATGTTACCTTAAGTCTGTGCGGTGAAAATAGCCTCGAGAAACTCACCGGCCGCGCATCCTCCTTGTTCGCTGGGATACTAGGTTCACTGCTTGCATCAACCGCATCCGCTCCGCGCGTAATTACGAGCGATATCGCAGCCTTCATCTTCGCCCTCAGCGTTCTCCGCAACACAGCCAGTTTACTGCTCGTCTTCTTCATGACATGGAAGGAAAGGCTGATGTCCAGCTGATCTTTCTTCTTCCGGGTGCGCGTCAGGGAGAGGGGGTCTGGGGGTACAAAATCCTTTCTGCAGAGGGTGGCCTTCGGCATCGCACGTATTGAGAAGGCAGAACATGTGAACAACGGAAATGAACGGATTTTGAGTTGCGTAGCGGGGTGCTTTCCGTCTACGAGATTTGATCTGGCGATGTAGTTGGGAATAGCATACCCGGGGGTGGTGTAGCGCGTCTGAGCAGTATAAAGGATGTGAATGAGATTCCTGACCAAGGAGACATTGAAATGCGAACATTGATTGATTTGAGTCCAGGAGCTTTAGGAAGCCTTGAAAGATCAAGACATTGGCGCATGAACTATAATCAATTTCTGATAGTTGTTGAGCGCAGTTACAGTGTGGAGGCTCAGAAACCGCTGTGACTTCACTCGGGGACTCGGAGGTCGGAGAGGCAAAGATTGGTCTGCTTATGTAAGACATTCGTCATCTGACATTAAATCGTTTCCTCTCAAGGATGGATACGCCATCGGGAAAGGTGTAGTCTGTGTTGGAGCATACGATTTGTTGGAGAGAAAATATTGAGACACTGCAGCCAGAAGAAACTGTTGCGGCGATCACAGCCGGCCTTCTTGTTGCAGCTTGCGGCGAACCACAGCACCTTCCCGATTTGTAGGTTGGCAGTCCCAAAAAGGCAACCAAGCGATCGCGGGTGGAGGGACGGAAGGTGGTGTCTCCTGCCCTCTTCATTTATCAAGCCGACACGGGTCTGTCATCTATCCGCCAGCAAACCGCCAGTGAATTACAAAGGTAGCTATGTATACTGGACATTTACTTCCTCGATGCCGCAAATCACCCCGACCTTCGTTCTCTAACAACGTCAACGTCTCGTTCCTTCCCTCTCACCCATCCTAGAGAGCATACGTGAGATGAAGCTGCTACAAGGGACGTCACAACAGGCATCTTCGACATTTCATATTTCATTCCTCCCCTTCCTCCTTTTCACCGTCTTGACGTTGCTGGCTCAGCCGGCACATGCGTTCACGAGCTATCCGAATGAATTCGTCAACCCAAACTTCATGCTTGCTCGAAGGTATCCGGGTAACACTGGAGGCGCACAGTTCTCGATCCTGAAATGGGCGGATTTACTAGCTTCGGAAGGCCCTTGGAGTAAGAACCCTCCTCACTGTTATCTCCACGTCTGGCCTATTTAATTCACCTTGTAGCGGTCATCGACAAGCCAGTCGTACCTCCTTCGGGAGACTTACACGACTATATGAGCTGGTCGCCATAGTATGTTAAGAGCTCGTCCTGGATCTACCCCTTTTGACCACACTTATTCTCAGCTCGTGGCCCAACTGCTCTGCTCTCGGAAACACTACGGAGCTTCCTTTGCCGCAAGGTAATCTGTGCTTCAGCCGCCTCTGCAATGTTTTCTGATAAACCCCTTTTCACAGTCTGGAGTAATTGCCCGTACTTCCTCCGAGACGGTCTCTTCAATCCCGATGTGCGTATGATCAACAACACAGGTCACTTCAACGCTATGGCAGACGCTGTCTGGATGAACTCCCTCGCATGGGCTATGACCGGTATCAACCGCTACGCTCAAAACGCAGCCAATTTCATCAACATCTGGTTCCTCCAGAACAGCACTGCGATGAACCCTAACCTCATATACAGCCAAATGAGGCGAGGTCCTGGTAAAGGGCAACTCGGGGCTCATACAGGTGAACTGTAGGTGTCTTCTTTCGCTGTGTAAACCGACGAGGTGCTGATTGGGTTCCATAGCGATTTGAAGTGCATGGCCAAGGTTGCAAATGCCATATTGATACTGAGGAACGGTAATTCTATGTATTGGACGGACGAACTGGATCAGGGAATGGTGAACTGGTGTACGAGGTTTATTGGATGGTTCACATCTTACTGGATAGCCCTTGAAGAAGCCATCGCCAGAAAGTGGGAATCGTCACCTCTATTTGCCGCCTCCTTTTATTCATCGTCCCCTTCGCAGCAATCACGGATCCTATTATTTTGCACAACTCGCGTCCCATCAGCTCATTGCAAAGGACATTGAAGGCGCGCGAGCCACGATCAGGACTTACTTCAACACTATCTATATGAACCAGACCACAGCAACCGGAGAGCAAGTACGTCTCGCTATTTTTCTCCGCTCCGAGCGTAGTCCACTAACATCCATCCGATAGCCCCTGGAGGCTCGCAGAACCCGGCCATACCATTACCGCGCTTATAACATCATTGCCATGATGGTGAATATTTCATGATCTGCCCCGAAGAACTGCGGAGCTAACCTCGCAACAGACGAATGCACGTATAGGCGAATATGTCGGCCTCGACTTCTGGAACTGGAAAGGCTTCGAAGGGGCAGGGATACAAACTGCACTGGACTACGCGATGACGATCCCTCCTGGGACAGAACACGCCCCTGAGCTCTATCAGCCTATAGCAGGCGTAGCGGCGCAGTACGGAGATCCCACCGGAAAGTATGCCAACTTCCTGGCAAACGTCGACATTCGCTATCCATCTGCGCCATACTTTTTGTGGAATCAGCCTTTCTCGGAATCCAATCTAATAGCTGCGCGTCCCGGGTACTCGCCCAAGCGAGACTCTGCGGAGAGGTTTGCGGTGCGGAGTGCGGTGATAGCGTTGCCGGTGCTGGTGGCTATGGTAGGGTTGGTTTGGGTAAGATGGTAGGAGATTTTGGGAACGGATGGTCACGGACAACGATTTGCAAGATAGACGCAACTAAATTTTGGAACATTATCCGAGGAGCCGCATTAGTATACTTACCCCGCGAACTTTTCTCCATGTCCATACACGATGTTGTACTAAACACTAGATGAGCTGTAGTTCTCGTATGCGATGGTGTACAGTAGACGAATATCATTGACCGACCTGGATTGGCAACGATGTTGTGATTACTGCAGAGAAAGTGGTGATGGAGAGTGAAGAACAGCATCCTGTGCGAATGATGTCACATATAGGGGTAGAAGGTCGGGCGGGACAAGGAACGGTGCCGCGCGCCTATCCAACCTTCTCAAGAAACTATCATGATGGCCTCGCCCGAAGGGATCCCAGATCAGAACGGGGACCGCCTCGATCCGTGGCAAGATGATGGCAACGTTGTCCTAGCCGTCGAAGGAAAATACTTCCGCGTTCATCGCAGCGTCCTCAGTTTCTACGCAGAGATATTCAAAGACATGTTCTCGTGTCCCCATTCTAACGATGTCGAGGAAGAGCTCATCGAGGGATGTCCTGTCATCCACCTCCAGGATGCGGCTAACGAAGTCCAGATCGTGCTCAGGGCCTTATATGACAGAAGGTACGTTTAGGGGGTGTTTGTTGGCACCTGAATCCGCCATGCTGAGTGTGGCGATAGCTTCATGTTTCCATCTGGGGAGAAGATGCCCTTTCCTATCTTGGCTGCATTTTTGCGCTTGGGGAAAAAGTACGGGATACGCCAACTGTTCCAGGAAGCAAAAGAACGACTAGCAACCTGCCCATCCACGCTTTTTTTCGCGTCAGCGGTACACAAAAAATACCTCGGAGTCCCGTTCCCCAGGATCAGCAAAAACGATACCTATAGCTTCCAGATCATGAACATTGCGCGGGAAGTCGGGCTCCTCTCTACAGTTGCAATGACTGCGCTCATTTGCTGCATATCGTGCCCCATTTCACACATCCTTGACGGCTACGAATTCGAGGGTTCTACGCATTCTTTGTCCGCATCCAACCAGAGATCCTGCATCCTGGGGAAAGAAAAGATTGGGGAGTCTCAGAAACAGTTGACCGAATGGCTGACTGTCTCTGCAAGTAATTGCCCAACGCGGATGTATCCACACAATCCATGCGTTGTCGGACTACACTCATTATGGGTGTGGTGGAGAATCATTGAGAAGCCCTTTGCCCGTTGGGAGGATCATGGAGGCGGAGGACTCTGCGCCAATTGCCAAGTTGAGTTGAAGAGAAAGCTCGAGAATGAGAGAGAGAAGGTGTGGGCTCAACTGCCTGTAGCCTTTGAACTTGGCACTTGGGGAGACCTCGCAAAGGCCGAAGCAGATTTGTAAGGGGTGATTGACGTAGTCGATAACGAGGCTCTGTCGTGTGATTCCTGGTGATATAATTTCGCGTACTTACAGCACTGCAGTGCATGAAAGAACGAAAGCACATTTGAGCTGAAAAAGCAAAGAGAACGCGGGTGGATTTTGAATTGGTTTCATTTGCGCGACATAGTACCATATGTGTGGAGCGCGATGCAATGCATGGGGTGGTAGGTCATAAAAGGACTGAGTACATGGACGCGAAGGGGTCTCTCCCATCAAACTTCCATTCACTCTGCGTCGACAGCAGTCGTTTGGAGGCCCTAATGACTCGGATGGTGAGGATTTGTGGGAGAGAAACGGGCTAAAGATATACCTTGAACGAAGTGACGGGGACGTGGCTGGCGTATGTGTAGAGCTTCTCTTTTGCGTTCTCCTCGTCGTTACGCTTACCTGTAATACCATAACAAACACATTGTCAGAATCCGCCAATGTGATGATTCGAAGTTCTCAGAGCAACAGCTACTCCCACCCAACGCAAAACATAGGAAACTCACGCTCAAGCTTTACGCGTATCCGGTGAGGCACAGTCTTGATTCCCTGCGCCCAAAGTGCCTGGTTAAGCTTAGGATCGAGCCGCACGTCCGAAGTACCCATCGACTTCCGAGCAAACTCGACAACAGATTTCACGGCCCATGGGGCACGCTTTTTGAAGGAGCGGCCGTGCACGAGTTTGTGCAGGTGGATCGTGTACTCGCGAGTAACGACGTCTTGGAGGGCGGAGCGCTTGCCGGTCTGGATATGAGTACATCGGGTTCAGTGAGATCGAGAATGTTTAGGGTCTCCTTGGGCACGTACTTTGGCGTTTTTTGTTCGGGCCTGTGCGTAGTATCAGTCAAGATGGATGTATATATAATATAGGGTCATAAGCACACACCATGTCTTGAGGATGTCGAGGTCGATGAGCTGATGCGCTGGATTAACTTGACGGCTTTCCCCTTCACTTTGGTGTTGTTTGCCTTGTGGCGGCTAGTGCGAAACAAGGTTTGTGGCTTGAAGATCACGATACAGTACTTCGGTGATTTCCGTGGTTAGCTAATCTGACCTCGCGTAACTGGATCACGTGTGAGAACAAGATCAATTTGGTTCCTTTGTTCTTTTTTCGCCACTTGTGCCTAGGAACGATGCGGCATCGTGTGCTTCTCATCGAGGGTCCTTGTGATTGTTCGAGGTTTCCCTTTGTCTGCCCAACTGGACGTTCCCATTATCCCCCTCGTCCTCCTTCAGTCCGCTCTTTTGTGGGCGTGATTTCAGAGCAATGTTTGTACGCTAACAGTCCAGACTCGCATCATTGGGTACTGTTCTGTATGGGCGCAAATACAGAACAATGCAACCAAGGTAGTTTATCATACTAAACACACGCTTGGCTGACTATTATCACCGAATATGAGATTTGAGTTCTGATGCCATGTCGGGCCTTTGTTTACCGAGTATTTGGTGGGTGTTGGATTCGCCGAGACTCTTGGGAGATATAAAGGCGGGGGTTCGGAGTGCTTTGTTGTACACAACAACTCATCTTCGAGTTTTTTCAACGCACTTTATCGTCGCTTCGCCACCCTACTACATCTATTCACAATGCGTTTCTCAGTTGCCCTCGTTGCTTTGACTGCTGCTGTCTCTTCCGCTTCTGCTGCTCTCATAGCACGTCAAAGTCTCCCCAGTAAGTTGCCTCACATATCTTCTGATGCTAAGTATTTTGCTCACCATCATACTCTCAGACTGTGCTGCACCATGCTTGGCCAACGCTGACTTCGGCGGCTGTGCCCAAGATGACGATACTTGCTTGTGCAATAACCAGGCTTTCATTTCTTCGACGACAAGCTGCATTCAGTCGTCATGCACTGGTAATGACCTTGCAACGGCCGAGTCCTTTGCTCAGCAGCTTTGTCTCGCCGTGGTATGTTTTGCAGAGCTAATCACCATCCACTCCTCTGATATTTTATCTCGTAGGGTGTTACCTTGAGCGCAGGCACAACCACTCCTAGCGCTACCGGTTCCCCTTCGTAAGTAGTCTTCGCTTTATTCAATGTCTTCGGACAAATCCTCATCTTATTTTCGCTGTTAGACCATCACCCTCCACTGGTGCAGCAATGTCCAACAGCATTAACATGTTCGCTGGAGCTGCTGCCGCTGTTGCATTGGCTGCAGTGTTTTAAGTCACTGCGTCCTTCAATACGCCATACTTGCCTCTTCGCATTCTACTTTCTCGAGCTTTGCCGGCACTGTGTGTCTTCCAGTATCAAGCTCAATATTTGGATTTCGTCTTCTTTCTGTAAAATATCCTTGGGAGGGACTGTTGGGGTGTACTAGAGTATTTCGAGATTGCTTCATCTAACACTTGATACCACGTCCGCACTTGAATTATTTTGTAGCCATTGCCAATGATATCGAATATACACATCAGACTTGTCCGCTTACAACTCAGGATCCACTCCAGACTTCGCTTGAGCAATTAAATAATCAAGGGTGAAGATGAAGGCCTTGTCGAGTCTCGGCCTCCACGCATTCTCCATCTGCAACTCTTTACTATTCGGCCATTTCCTTTCATTGTGCATAGCTCTCAACGCCAGAAAACTAAAGACCAGGTCGCCGTTTGCCAATCTACGAGCGAATTTTGCGTCCGTTTCCGACTTCCGATCAAGCGGTCACTTTACCCTGCTGGAATTGAGCGCCAGTAAAGGTTAGCATCTCGACCTCGACTGCTCGCAGTTCAGCTCCTCGATGAAGGCCAAGGCGTTATGGATGCAGTTTAGACGAGTACCGACGCCGTTGGCGCTATTGGTGGGCTTGTTGCTCGGTCTGCTCATCGGACGGGCATTGCCATCCGGTGTATGTGCTCACTTGGGTGATAGCCCGGTTTTCTCGACCTAACGGCCTCTTCATGTCTTTCGAAACAGATTCTTGCACCCTCATGGTCAAACGGGCCAATATTCGTCTCACGATTGTCTGCCCGGAAACAGTTCACGCTGCCGAGCACTGACCAGCGCCATCGAGTACTTGAGCTCCTCTCCACCCTCTCACCACACCACACTACCGAATGCACGCGCAACTCCCAACCTCTCTACGTCCAGCAAGCCCGAGAGCGTTACAAGTCTCTCGTTGGATACGAACCCCCCGCCCAGTCCTCCTGGCTCTCCTCTCTCGGTCTCGGCGGCTTCGGAGATTCCCAACACGTCCATAGTGCTCCTGCAAAGGAACACAAATACTTCTTCGCCATCAACTTGTACAACTCGTTCGATATTATTCCGGACTTGTTCGCGACGCTTTTTCGGGTGTCGGCGATATTGGGATATCATAACGTCTACGTGTCGATATATGAGAACGGGTCGACGGATCAGACAAAGGCGCTCTTGCGGATATTTGATGCGCTTACAAGGAGTGTGGGGTTGAGGGTTACGATACGGACGTCGACGAGGACGAGAGGAGCTTTCAATCATCGTATTGAATACCTCGCGGAGGTCCGGAACCAGGCGTTCAATCCACTCCATGAGCTCAGAGACTCTCATAACGAGTATTTTGACACTATCATCTTCATGAACGATATCCTGCCTTGCGTTGATGACCTCCTCGAGCTCATTTGGCAGAGCAGGAGGAACAATGCAGGTATCACATGCGCTGCAGATTATATGTACCACGAGGAAATTGTGAGTTCTTTGCGTTGGAAACGTTGGTCGAGGTCGGTTAATCTAACCCTTGTGTACTTTCAGGGCTCACCTGTCTTCTACGATAATTGGGTCGCCCGTGACATCAATGGCACTGCGCTCGAGAACGCACCTTTCGAGGCCATCTTCCACGACGCCTACTCCTCCGACCGCTTCCAGATGCACCTTCCGATACAAGTTCAGTCATGCTGGAACGGTGTCGCAGTCTTGGACCCCGCACCGTTCTACACGCCCCCATACGTTAGCTTCCGCATGGCAAAGCTCACTGAAGAAGAATGTTCGGCATCAGAGTGTAGTTTGATTTGCAACGATTATTGGGAGGCTGGGTATGGGCGGATATTGATGGTGCCGAGAGTCAAGCTTGCGTATGATAAGGCGAGTTCATCGACCAGCTGAACAACCGAGGTAGCTTAGGTGATTGCTAACTATTTGGTCGGGTCTTATAGAAAGTATTCGATATCGTACATCCCTCGAGGCGGAATCTCACTGCAATACGAGGATACGTTCGCTTAGGGGGTCTGCCTGACAACCCACGTACGGATCCTCAAGACCGGTCATGGTTTGGCCCCCACGACAGACTTTTCACTCCAGAAGAAAGCGAGGAGATAGAGTTTGTGCCCGGGCCTTCGCATGGTGAGTGAAACTTGCATCACTTTCTTTTCATTTTGAACACCTACTTATGCTGATTGCCTTGTAACATAGTGTGGTGTTGGGGATGGGACGGAGCTGGAGACATCGACGGCCCAGACGTTGATCCTATCTGGGAGCTCATGCCGAACCGGTCGCAGAGCGCGGAGGCGGTAACTGTGAAGCACCAGAGGAAGATGGACGGACTATGAGTGTTACTATAATCTTATGTTGTCGTACACTGGATTCAAAGGAGATTAATATCGTCACCAGCACGAGACATCAGGCGCCCAGAACTTCTAAGATCAAGCAGACGAGTCAACTGAACCCCTCCAGCTCCAGGTGGAAAGAGCATATAAGAGGCCACACTAATACCAGGGCCGTTCCTGTTTGTGTATCGGCTGGATGCACGGTGTTGACGAACCGAACACTTCGAAGATCCCTCAGACAGGCAGAACCTTCGTGCTGGAAGATCCGATGCAGGGGCTGCTGGGGTAGGTGGCCACATTAACCCTCAGCTATGGAGGTGGGATAGCCACAAGGCCAATCATCAATACTCCGAATGCATGTCGCTCGTTCTTTTGAAGACACTGGTTCTTCATGTTCGAGCGTGCTTCGCCATTGTTAAGGACCGACATGCAAAACAATCGTCATTTGTGAACAAAAATACAAGATCGACAGCAAGGGACCGCATTTGAGGGTATAGTAAATATTTGAAGATAATATGTATTCTGAGGCATAAATTCATGAGATCGTTAGTCATTCAATATTCAATATTCAACTCTCGACTCAAAAGATTCGAGGACGAAGAAAAAAAATCAATACGCGCCCAAAGTCTCTATCCAACCTCCTCACCGCTTGTCCGAATCGAAAAATGCTACAAGCTGTCCAACAGGCACCTTCTTCCCCGGACCGACCAACGGCTTGCTATCCTTCCCCTTCTCCGATTTGGACTGCCGTCGCAGAAGCAGAGGATCGACGAATTTGTTGGATTGCGGATTACCCCCAAAGGTAGTATCAGTGCGTAAATCAGTAGACTGGGACCTGATACGGTGTTTCGACAACGCCTGATTGCTCTGCAAAGTTATCGCCCCCGTAAAACCACCATACGTCGACTGCGCCCTCGCCCTCGGGCTCGACGTCTGTCCAGAGCCCGAATCGTCGCTGCCGCCGCCAGCAAGCTTGGCAGCAGCCGCAGCACGCGAGGCGGCTTTCTTCCCAACAGTTTCAGCTCCGAGATCGTCGTCGTCGTCGCTGCTGTCCGTTGTAGAGGTGAAATAAGCAGTCCCGACCGCTGCTTTCTCCCGCTCTCGTTCGTATTCTGCCTCGACTTCAGGAGGAGCCACGATCGGGCCGCCGAGAGCAACGGTATAGCGTTTCCTCCCTGCGTGCATTGGAGTAGGACTGACACTTCCCCGCCGAGCGCTTTGAAGGCTCGGTGCGGGGAGACCGCTTGGAGTGGGCGACATCGCACGGGTGGGAGGGGACATTGACGCTGGGAGTTCGAGCGGGGAAGAGATGGAAGGCAGGCCCGAAATAACCATTGATGTTGGGCGTGAAGCTGCAGGAGGAGAGCTGGCTGGGGTATGTGTTGGGGATATGACGTCGCTGGGGCTCGCATAGTCTCCTGTGGGATAGGGGAGCCGAGTACCACCCCTTGAGGTGGTCTTTGAAGACCCAACACGAGCAAGAGGGGGACTAGTCGACTCGCGGGCTGTGAGCGAAGGCATGCGGCGAGGAGTAGATAGGGCGTTCATAGGCAATACTGGTGTGCTGATTCCGGAAGCTACCGAGCTTGTGGACGACACGGTGGTGAACGAGGACTCTTGCGCGTGCGTGCTCACAATGGAAGACTCTGTTTGTGGTGCGTGACTGAGCACGGGGGATTCATGAACTGCGGTGTTGGTGGATAGGATGGCGGGGGAGGTTGCGAAACGCGCCATCTCCCGTCCGAGCTCCCCAAGACGCGACTGGAGCTCAGTAACGTCGTCTCTGATGACGTTGAGATCAGAATCAGGAGCGTGCATTTCCTGATCCTTTCCTTTTGTGCGTTCGCTTTCTTTATCGACGAGCCATCGCTCTACATCGCCCATGCGCTCCTCAAGGGCACGCACATGTGAGACTGTCCAACGCTCGAGCTTCTCGAAGCGTTTGGCAATGACCAGCAGAGTCCCCGGGACATCCAAAGTCCCTGAGGGAGTAAACGACGCGTAAAGCGGGGGCTGTTCACGCGCCGGTGATCCGCCTGGAGATGTACCCCGCTGCAGTGAGATTGGGGAAAGATTGATTGGAGGTTGCGAAAGCGGTGCCGGGGACAGCCTGACCGGCGTCCTGTTAGGAGTGGGTGATGTAGGGGAAGAGGTGCGTGGCGCAGGGCCCCCGGGAGGAATCTTGAGATTGAGGTATGCAGGGTCTGTATACTTGTTCGAAGCCGATGCAGGCCAATCGTTGTCTTTGGAGCCCTTTGAGTTTTTCTTGTCCTTCTCACGAGCTTTGGCTTCCTGTATAACTTGCTGTGCCGGTGTAAGTGGCTCCTTTTCCTTCGTAGGCGTTAGTCTTGACTTGGCAGCAGCCCACCACCCTGACGTTCCTTCCTTCGCGGAGGTAGCAGGGGAAGGCGGATTCGGAAGGGTCTGCGATCGGCCGCGTGGAGGAGGTAATGACTGGGGAGAACCATTCATCATAGCCAGAACACGTTCCTCCATCGCTCGCCTTTCTTCTGCTTCTCGTGTGAGTATTATTTCAGCTTCGCGCCTGCTTCGATCGCGTTCCCTCTGTGCTTCAGCTTCTAGTTCCGCATCTGACGGAAGGCCTCTGCTGCCGGGCGCGGGGCTCATGAATGAGCCGACTCGATGTGCGAGATTAGCGGCGAACTGGGTTACGGATGCCGATGCGGGGGAGTGGCTGCGAACCCATGTGCGATTGGCCTCGTCGTTATCGTCGTCGTCGTCATCATCATCATTATCATCGCCAGACTGGCTGTCTTGTGAGTTTCTTCTGGGTACAAAGTCATTACGAAGAGGCGAGTGTGGTCTGCGTGGGGAAGATGGGACATGGCTTGGATGTCCGTAGACTGGTCCTGGCTGTTATGCAGTCGAATCAGCTGGCGTGAATGATATCGCGTAGATGATAGCACACCAGGTTTAAAGTGGATGGTGGGGGCAATGCCGAGGTGGTCATACGTCGTTGCTGGGCATGAATGTTCTGTGGAGCAGGCTTGGGGGAGGACAGGGCGTTCAGATTGGCGATACTTGGGGATAAGGATGTCGTTGACGCTGTGTTGAGGGAGTGCGCGGATGCGATGGGCGAGGACATCGTGCAGCACGACGAGCTAGGGGTATCTTGCTTGCTTGCTCGCTGCCTGCGACGACGACAAGGCTATCGACGACTACAACGTGATCTGCATAGTTCGAATTCAGGCATTCGTGGGAGTTTACTTCCTAAAGGGATTGAATGATGCCAATCGACCTCCTAGAAGAAATTTTGGTTGTGCCGTTGGGGGGGCTAATTAGTCCTTCGGTCAAAGAGACTTTGCGTTGCTTTCTGGTCTCCCTTTCACTAAAGGCCATTACTTATTCCATGACCACGACGACGACAAGCTGTGATTTATGGATTCGAGACGCGCCGAGACGTACGCGCTCGTTGAACTCCTTTGTCTCTCTATGGTGTCCGGCTGATTCGTAAAATGCTAGGCTTGAGGCGCTGTCTGCCTACATACAGAATCAGAAATCGTTGCTTGCACGTACACAGGCTGATATCGAGAGGCTGAAACAGCTGAAGGGAGAAGTGCTCGCTTCTCCAAAGCAGCTCGTGAATGGCCATAATAACCAGGTGAATCTTTGTCTCTCGACTTGCTGCGCTGCCACCAGGTTACCTCCTTGTGACATTGCGTTGATCACATTGTGAATAGGGAAACGTGATCTCCATTTCCCAGCTGCTGAGCACTGGAGAAAAGATATCGGAGCTGCAGGATTGTCATCCTACTTTATCCTTCCCAGACAAGATTGACTGGGAAGCCTTTTCAACAAGCGGTAAGTCTTGTTTTCCCATCACGAAGACTCGACATGGTATCTCGTAAGAGTTTCCGTATCTCATAAAACCGCTTGATTGTAGACGCGACCCCGCTGCGGACGCTCGCAATTCGTACCCGCCTTGATCACACTCAACGAAGTGTTCCTTCTACGACCCAGCGCTCCCCCCTTTCTGCGCTGCAGAAATTCGTGAAAGACGCACGAAAAATCATACTCGATCCCGTACTCGAAAGCATCTCCGGCCCAGCGCACACAAGCGCACCTCTAAATATTACCCCCACATCTAATAACGTTAATACCTCAGCATCGTCCGGTGACCCTGATGTCTCAACCCCAATTCTACCCCCATCTCTTTCCGAAGATGAAGACGAAGAAGAGCCGCTGACCCCTGTTGTTCAAGAATCAATGACAGCCACTCGCAAACGGGAGCGAGCACGCGCGAAGATTCGGGAGCTGAAGAAGCGCAAGATAAGATCCGACTTGGTTGTCGGATGCAAGCTTGGCGAGGAGGGCTCGCACGCCGTGTTTGTTCGACATGATGTTGAGGACGAGAGTGGAGAGGTAGATGTCAGCATGGAGATTGCTCGGTCTTCAATGTCTGCTACGCCCATGGACGGGCCTTCTGAGCAAGCCAGCGACGCAATGGACGCAGATAGCTCGATAGCGGAGACTCTCGTCGAGACCTCGCAGAATACAAAGCAGCTGGCTCCAGCAAGAGCTCGTCCGACGACCACTCGTCAACGGATACCCCTACCAGCTACCAGCCTTAGTCGGTCATCTCGCACTCGCAAACCCTCTCTCAAGCTCCAGTCGCAGTCACTTGGTGTCAAGGCGGAACTCAAAAGTGAATCGTCACCTACCCCACTCACTCCGACGCCGTCACAATCACTCGGAAAGCGCTCCCGCGACACCCCCGAAGTCAGCAATACCACTCGCAAACTCAAGACTGAACCACCGCCGGCCCAAACAGACGCCAGCGCTGAAACGGATAAGAACCGTTCGGACACATACAAGCAAGCTTGGTCAGTCTCTGAACAACATCTTCTTGAACGTCTCTTGGAAGAAATCCCAGATGGGGAACGGAATCGGTACGTGCATCACGCGCGACTTCCTTCGTTTTATCACTTGACTCACCTCACGATAGCTGGGCCAAAATATCACAGGCCATGGGAGGAAAGCGGACACCAAGACAGGTTGCAAGTCGTGTTCAAAAGTATTTTGAGAAGTTGAAACGTTTTGGGGTCGGTGTAGACAAGAAGGGGAAGGCAGTACTATCGAAGTGATAAGACATGCACCTAAACCTTTTGTTTCATGAGCCCTCCTGAGTCATATGCGGTAACTGGATAGCCTCAGTCCCCGTACACGCTCACCTCCCTGCCCCCACACTTTTTGCTGTGAAAGGAGGAGAAACATTGTGAAAAGCCAAACCCTAACCCTAAGTCAGGTCGTTGTACCTGGAACCATGTGATGCCTTGACCCCGCATAACAATTTCCGAAATTCAGCAGCTTTTATTTAGCACCAACACCCGACGCGCTCACCGCCTGCCAGCTCATCCCATTTCCCATTCCACGACTCGCCCTCACCGTAATCTCACACATCCAAAGTCCTCCTCGGAATCAGGTATCCCGTCCACAAGACGTAAATTAAAACGATGTCGACGCAACGATTTGATCCGAACAATGCTCAGAATCTCATTGAGGTGTGTGTGCTTTAAATGCTGTTGCATCCTAGCGGAACGTGCTCATGAGAAGTTCATCCTTTTGCTGTGATTTCAAATGAAGATCGAGAAACAGTGAGCGGAGTAGATCATTGTGGGCCGCTGATTGATATCTGTTCGAGTTTAGATTCGCTGTCAAGGCTGTTGAACACGCTCAGGTGAGCTTTTAGGTGGCTTGCGGCTCTAACACATGTGTGCCTAACTCCGACCATTCGCACTCCATAGACGTACTGGAATCTCCTGGAGAAGGTTCCTCCGCGTGACCTCAAGCTGTCAAAGTGAGTCCCTGCATCATACCTGCTCCTGCATCAAATAACAAATTCGGTGAGCTAGATTAGACGATGAAATCTTCGAGCACACCATTTCCACCTTCCCCGAGTTTAATGCCGAGGGGCACGAGAAGCTCGTGAAACTTGACGAGGAGTGGCTCAAAAGCGAAGACGGGAAGAAGAAGTGGAGAGATTTCATCAATGCGTGAGTACGCCTGACATTTCATGCCCCAGCTGACCCTACGCCGCAATGCTGTCCGATCCGTCCGTGAGCAGCGTATATTGACGTAATGCTTCTAGGTATGAGAAGAAAGTGAAGGACTTCAACTTTGGTTCACTCATACGTACGGACGCGAGGCAGGAATATTCAGAGACGAACACTATCTTCGGTCCGGTTCCGAATGATTTAAATGAAAGAGCTCGTGCTGATTTACATACCCTCCGTGCAGTTACGCGAATGCAGTTCTACGCCATCGAGGTGGGTGCATTATCCAGTGTCTCCTTGTCCTGTTGTTGAATTGCCCACATGACGTGGTTCTTGTATAGATCGCTCGCAACAGACTGGGCCTCAACGACGGCGCACACGAGATCGCAAAAGCCGATGCTGAGAAAGAGAGACTCAAGAAAGAGAAAGAAGCTGCGAAAGCTGCCAAGAAGAACGGCAAATCATAGCCCAAGACATACCCTTCGGTGGGTGGCCTGACTTCGGGAACGTGAAGGCGCGGGTGTTCACCGACTGGATCCTTGTGTTTATGCCATTAGTTCACTCGGAAGTTGGTGCGGGATTCGTGTTGTAATAAAACTTACTTTAGCCATCAATCCAGCCAAACGGGCTTGCTTCGCCTGATGGCGAAAACAGTTCACCCGTGGACATGCGTGAGAAGGGCACCCTGCTGTACCCACCAACAGAGGCTGCAGTGCCCGGTGTTTAGCCGAGGTAAGGGGTCCCATCCCTCAGTGAAGGCTTGATGTCAAGATGATGACCAGTGTGCTTGAACAAATCGCTCGGGCTGTGATGTTGGTTGTGGAGTGCTGCTAACCGCTCCCTGAGGTGTGATTCTTGGTAAACTTCCCGTGGACTGGTATGGTATCAAATCTCTGAACTTCATGTAAGAGCAAGATGGACGCTCTGTTATAGCTCGCTGTGCATCCAGATATGATGATCCACTGAGGCAGACGGTTGTGCACAAACGCTTTGTGACGCTCGTCACGTGCTGTGACATATCGCGTCTCATTGCAACAAATTCCAGCTTCAACTTGCACACCTCCGAGCGAACCACGAAACTCCTCCCTGGGGCATGGACGACGACGTGTTATCGATACATTCGTCCAACGAATCGGACAAAGAAGAACATGTGTCAGTACGTACCATACTCGAGCCCGTCGTGCGGCGCGTCGTGGACGCTCTTGGTGGATACGAGGGCGGTGAATATCGCATGGGAGACGAAGTAAATGGATGCCTACGGGACCTCAAAAAATTGTGGCGAAAGGACGACACGGATGATGAGCGCACCGTCGCGCGTATCTTCTGGGACACAAGAGTTCTTCCTAACGACTTAATTCCCATTCTACTCGCTACCGCAGGGAAAGGACTTGTCGAGGACAAACGAGCTATTGCTTGTGCGGACCTTATCACAGCGATGACCTGGCCTATAGACATGGCCGAGGAGCTGCAGGAATTGGACGAAGAACTCGACAAGAGAACGGACTACACACAGCTGATGCTCAGTCATTTGAACTACAAGGCAGCTCTTCTCAGGCCCGGCGTAATGCAAGCCCTTTTCGGCATCATGCTTCCTCCTCTTTCGATAGCGACAAAGGAACGCAAAGAGCGCGACGGTCAAATTGTCAACGTTATTCTCCATCTCATTCGCAATCTCACTTTCATCAAGGACCTCCCGGCGAATTTACATCTCAGCGCAGATCAGGCGGAGTACTCATCGCTCCAAACGAAGCTTGTAAAGGCTTTGTCCGAGACACACACCCTCGACTTGCTGCTCACTATCGCCGCTAATAATGATCAAGATCCACTATTCAATGCCTCAAACACCCTTGTTCTGGAAATCTTTTACCTATTATTTCGTGGTATCAAGCCATCGGCGTTGGCAGTTGACCAAACCAAGGTGAATCTTCACATAACCGAGTGTCACACATGTGCTTGAATGAACATCATGCAGCAACCTGCCCAAAACCTACATCGCCTCTTGGCCGCCGAGGATAAGAAGAAGCGGGACATTGCACGCAATGCCACATCGCGTCATTCACGATTTGGCACCACCATCGCGGTGCGGCTCAACCCTAACAAGAAGGCTCCAAGTGAAGGAAGTGGTGATAATGCTGAGCCATCGGCTGAACCCGATGATTCACCAGGGACTTCATCCTCGAGGCCACTGGTCCTTCATCGTCAGGCCGCGATCACTAGTGAATCGGGAAGTATCTTGGACATAGCAAAGCAGAAGAGAGCAAAGAAGACTCACAAGGTTGACGAGTTGACCCGAGAAGACAACCTCTCGGTGGAAGCTAAGATCGTCTTGCAGGGCTTCGCAAGGGAATTCGTGGAGTCGTGTTTCAATCGTGCGCATCGTCTGTTACCTATTGTAGTGTGGTTCTCATAGTGGTCCGCTCCCGCCCAGCGTTCCTTTCCTCCTTGCTGAAGGATATCAAATCTGAGCGACCGAAGATCAGGGAGAAAGACCATCTTCGCTTGCTATACACCACCAAGTGGCTCCTGGATTTCTTCCTCACATCTCGGTCGAAGGAAAACATTATCGATGGCCAGCGGAAGTGGAATCTCGGGCTCATAGCAGAGGTGACCGACCGGAGCTGGATTGTCTGGGTCCTCAGGCGCATGCGGGAAGCGATGGAGGAAAAGGTGTGTGGCACATTGCTCTTCGCTTCATTACCTGCTTCCGCTTCACCTGGGTCTGATATGTGGCGTTTCTCTTATCTATCTAGCCCAAGATGTGGAACGAATTACAAGCGGGTATAGAATGCCTAACGCAGCTGCTCCTCCTGATCGACACCATGTCTTCGTCGGTGATCTCCGATCCCGATCTCAACGAAGCCGCACGGCTGCTCCAGCAGCAACTTATCTATAACGGCGATGTGCTTGACATTGCTTTCGAGAGTTTGCGGTCTTTCAAGGAAGGCACTCAATCGTTGACTTATCTCAACGCAAGCGTATATTTGGCCTATGCACTTCTGCGCATGCTAGAGCGTTGGGGGAAGGAGAACAGTGGAGCGATGTACGTGAGAAAGAAGAAGGCGATCAGGAAGAAGAAAAGAAGAGGCAAGTTTAGATCCATTTCTCCGTCTGCAAAGCATGGCTTCACGATAACCCGGCCTTGAAGGAAACGGTCCATCGGAAGAAGAAGGTGTGCCTGACGTTGAAGATGAAGGCGACGCCGAAGATGTGGAAGAAGTGATACATGAGACAACGTTCACGTTCGAAGCCTTTGAGATGGTACGTGCCTACGCACGCACGCACTACACGATTTTGCACTGACAAAGATACACGTTATCATCCGGCCGGTCACAGAAATTCGCGCACTCTGAGATTACACGGACATTGCTAACCTATCTCTCACGCTATAAGGACTTTGACTCCCCGGAACTAATGAAGAGGGCTGTGAACTTGATTCACAGACAGGCCGTCAAGGCCAAGGCGGAGGGCTTGTACTTCAATGTGCGTATGACCCTGTTTTCCGGAGAACGTTCAAATGTACGTTCACAGGTCTCAACTCTGAATATCTTCAAATCAATCCTCGATGATCAAAGATCGCTCCCGAAAGACCAGCCGTACAAGGATCTGATCCAGGTGATAACCTTCATATTACGGAAGTTCTTCAAGGCTCTGGAAGATGAGCCATTCCTCGCGACTGAGGTGAGGCATTCATTCTTGCTTATCTTGCCTGTCACATGTAAGGTTTATCGAGCGCCCGATTCCACGAAACAGGCATTCTTCCCTATGAACCGCGGACACTGGAAGCAGTATTCAAGCTGGGAACCTGAGCGGAAATCTAATCGTACACGTGAGACGGCCGAAGGCGACGAGGACTTCTCAGCAGAAGTGCAAGTCAAGAAGGGTTATTCTTGGAGTGAGCAGATCGGTATTGCCATCGCGGCGCTGGTTGAGGAAGGAAAGTCCGAGCTGGTAGAGTGGGTGAAGGATGTAAGCAATACATTATGCCACGCTGCGAACAGGAGGCTAATGAACGTTTGGGGGACCAGATTCTCGTGTTAGTTATTCGCCAGCGCCAGAAGATCGTCGAAGAAACGGATCAAAATGATCGGGATGAAGATGCCGAAGATATGGAGGACGTACCACAGAGCAATGGAGGCCCTTCCAAGGAGGCGATAGCTAGGTTCATGGACTATTGTGAGTGAGCCACCCACCGCACGCATGCAAAGCAACTGAGAGCCGTTCAGCGATACCTTATATTAACGATGAGCATGCCAATGCTGCCACGAAAAACTCGAGGCTAAAACTTGTGTTCCGTCTGCTTGACTTCAGGCTTCAGGAAGAAGGTATGTTACCTGTTTATGAAAGCGGCAGTACCAGCTCAATAGTCATAGACACCGAGGAGCTTCAATGGGTGGTCCCCGCCGCGATTATACCATCAGTACTACAGAACAGGTTGAACGTCGTTGACCAGTTCCTCAAGAATCCTATCGACCTTGACGGCAAGAGACCCGGTCAGTTACTTGGGAAAAAGATGCGCAGACGTAGAAGGCGTAGATCCCCGTCACTCGGTTCCGACAATGAACTTCCTGATGACGAACCTCGACGCAAGAAGGAGAGGAAGAAGAAGGAAGAGAAGCAGTATAAGTCTGCTCAGTTCATAGAGGACAGCGACGAAGAATACGGGGACATGGACGCTTTCTTAGAGAGAGAGAAGGCACTGCGCGAAAAGACTGCATTAGCTGCCGCTGAGAGTGGCAAGGTCTCGACGATGAGAGCCACTGGAACCAAGAAGCGGCGGAAGAGAGGGAAAGACAGCGCCACAGCGAAACGATTACGCACGGATGATGGACCGATGTCAGTCGATCCAGCTACTGACGCGGGCCCCGACGAACCCGATGCTGCCTCTGACAGCGATGATGAGATCTTCAAATCTTTGCGAAGTAGTCGCTCCCCTTCGCCTGTGCTTCAAGAGACCCGGGTTGCTGCCAAACCACGCCCGAAACCTCGCTTGGTCCAAAAGACCAAACGCGCTCCTTCCGTCGAAGCCATGGTTGTGGCGGAGACGATCAATATATCCAGTGACTCCGAAGAGGAGTTGAAGACCAAATCGCAGACTTCAAGTCATCGACCCCCTCGCAAGGGTCGACTTGTACTCTCGGACGATGAACTGTAGCTATATGCCAATTTGATTTGTACGTTGTCTGTAGAATCTTGCCGCTGTAATGAATTCTGTTTTTCGCTGAACATGCCCTACTAGTAGGAGTCCATACTTAGCTCGTGAGCAGTGTTGGAAACTAAAACGGACATCAAGCTTGACCTGCAGCATCTATCATGGCCGGGAGCAAGCTCAGAGTATTTTTGCCTGAGCCAGCGGAGACCGCAGCTCCAGCGCCAAACCGCCCCCGATCTGATCGCCCGGTCTTTTATTGGACGATGTCTGTCTACTGGCTCGACTCGGATCGCCAGTCCTTTGCCATCATTACTAGTAACTACTGGCTGGCGATAAGAGCACGGGGGTCCTAGTTGCACCGATGAGCTCGGCCAACGTCTGATAGGAACTCGTTTCTCTTGTCTTTTACTCGCGCCCATGCTACCCTGCTGACGAACCAGCGTCTTCTCACTGAGACCTGATCAGCCAGCCGGTCACATCGGTTCGTCTTAGGTGTACTCGCTGAAAGATCTTTTTAATTATTTCTCTAAGACTTTTGAAGTCCCCGACACACCCACTGAGGTTGTACTCGTCGGCTCATCCATTCCTGGGTGCTCTTCGTACTCGACGTGGTGAACCAGGTCTAACTGTGCCTCTACTACCCATGCAGAATTTGACCCCCAGCGGGATACGCGACTCGCCAGGACATTATGGCATGCGCGGACGCTTCGCTCAAGTTCGCTTCGTTCCGCATGTAATGCGATTGAACACCTGCCATAACCCCGCCCCGCACTAACTAGCAGACCGCCGGCTCCACCTTTCTTTACTGAGTAGCTCCTGTCGCTTGCTGGTTGCCTTTCGGAACGACCATCTCATCATTTTCTGAATTCTCTCCAATTTCGACAGGGTTACTTGCACTGCATAATTGACGCCACGGCAGTACCCAATCACCATTCCCTGGATGACCCGGTCAATTCCCTCTCAAAAGCCACAGCCGTCGACTGTATTCATATTCAGGCAGATTTTCTCTAACGCGGACTGCCAATCAAGATCGATGCTCGCCGTTGTTGGGCGGTCTCATAATTAAGTTGACCTACAGCACTTGCCAAATGTGATCATCCTTACATACGAAGGAACAGAATGACTAAATCGTGCGCATCTGATGGCCGTTCATTTTATCGTGTTCGTGCTTCGAGGTTTCAAGTTCTCTTCCGCAACCGGAAGGGTCGCAAGGGAACCTGGAGAAACATTCGTCCCAAATAATCGAGCTTCGAACATACTGGCAGCACAGCTCGGAGGTTTTTGAGGGCTCGGATTTTACCCACGAGCAAATCATAGAAGTCGGATAGTTTCAAGAACCCATTTATCTTCGGCTAGATATGCCTTGAGCTTTCCATGAGGCTGTCAGCTGTCCACAGAAGGCTTAATTAACGTGAATCGCGGGTTTTCTACTCAGGTTTGAGCGCAAAAGATGGACACGGTCAGGTTTGTAGGAAAGCTCTCCGCTCAGATTATCGGCGTTCAATAATAATCCATATCTAAAGATATTCTGTTGTCAGAAGCCTGGCTCAGAGCGCAGATCAGCTCCAATTACAAGGAAAGAACAGGCCATCTATTCTCAGCCCTAAGTTTTGTCACCACGATCCCTTCAAGTCGTCAAGACCAAATATAACAACTCCAATCAGGAAGCAGGACAGCTTGCTGCGGTGTCCGCTCAAAGGACTATGGCCTCATATTGAATTTGAAAAGGCTCCACTTTGTGTGCCCGGATTGAAGAAAATTCGCCCCAGACATATCCGTCTGACAGGTGAGCACGCGTTTCGGTTCCTTCGTGCCCCCATTGGAAGACTCCGTGTTACAAGGATTCGAGCGCTCGTCTACCTGCCTGATGGGCCTTCATGCCAGTATTGGGCCATGTGTGCCATTGTTGTAGCTCGTTGCGGCGATTATTATTAGGCGGAACCCAAGATCCCCCCTCAACCGCCACATCTTGGGACCCTTGAACTCGCCACGGTGCTGATAGCTGCTGCAAAGTGACGTACTCCCGTGATTGAGTGTAAAACATACCTCTGCAGGCCCAAGACATATGACGGTTACCCTACGGCTTCGAGACGGTAGCCAATCAACAAGAACATCGCGCAATCAATCTGGAAGAGATTTGACACAGCCTTCGCGTGGGAGTACTCATGTGCCCCGGAGGATGCCGATTGAATTGGTGGGGTACAATCGCACCTCAAGTGGAGATACGAACCTAGATGGCAAGCCAAACGATGATTACCGCGATATGGAGACAATAAAGCCCGCCAGCCACGGAACTGCCAGCCAGTCGGCGGGATCCGGCCAAAAGCGACACGCTGAAAACGTGTTTTCCTGCTGACCAGGTAAGTAAGTCGGTGCTTGAGTCGCGGCCAAGGCTCGTAGTGTGTGTGTGCATGGTGATTCACAAGAGGTATAGAAAGATAAGGACTGCCGCATCCAAGTAGAAAACCTCATCGCAGCCGCGGGAGAGGGCTGGAAATTAGCCATGGTCGGATCTCACAGTGCTGTAAAAAGTCCCGGCCAAGACCCCAACTCATGGTCCTAGGATACAGTGCTTCAGCAAGAAAATACCAAAGAGTATGCGATTTTGACGGCTCATAACCGGGGGAGAGTCCCTCACTTGCTCAGCACGCTGAAGGAGAATACCCCCTGTCAATGGCATATGATAGCCGCTTTGATCAACCGACGCACCGATAGGGAAAGCCAAATTTGGGAGGCCGCAAATTTGACGTCAGACAGGAAGAAGATAAGGTAGAGTTGGAGAGTACTTTTGGAGCCAGCAAAATGGTACACATGTCGAACTCTCAGAGCAGGCTGACCTGCAGTACAGCTTAACCCTTTCGACAACATCCCCATAAAATACCTAATTGATAAAATCCGAGAATGGAGCGATCCTTGGATGGACGGAACGTGACGGAGTCCCTGGAAACTGGGCCAAGTAGCTCAGGTGACAGATTTTGCGAAGCAAGTGGATTTGGGTTTTTAGGGCTAACCGTGGATATCCGAGGCGCAATCTGACGCTGAAAGCGCGATAAGGTCGTGTCTATACCATGCACAGGTACGCTCACTGTGACTCTACGATTAATTCTAGTGCTTGCGATGCAAAGACGCATTTTACCGCGTGTTGTACCCAGCGAAGGGAGCAAGACAAGGGAAGGTCTGATAGAGGGAGGCGGAGTATCGCGGAGTGCGGAAATTGAAGACCATTACGAATGCCAATTTAGGCAAAGGCGGAAGCAAAATAATACAATATTTCGTTGATCGGGGATCAACAAAGGAACACATCCCTAAGGCACAGCGGCATTGGATTGATGGAACAACCGCAAATTGCCGGTGTTTGCTCTGTGAAAGGCAAAAATTTGTTTCGGGCTACAGGACTGGAGCTTGACGCTGACTGTCGTGCTTTTTTGCCCACCCGTTTGCTGTATCCGAAAAGTAGATACTGGGATCCGGGAGGGACGGTGTGAAAACTGGATAAAAATCGGTATGGTCTTCCGTGGATGAGGAAGCGTGGTGAAGTTCTATGGAAGGAATGCGTGTATGATGGCGATTGCCTGGCTTTTTCAAGGGTGGTGGTTCGGAAGTTCGTTCAGATTTGATTTGAGATTTCAAGGAATCAACAACCTTGCCACCAGGGTCGCCTTGAAGACATGTCGGCTGACTTGACAAAGCGAATAATCCGGAATCCGAGGCACTGATCGTTTTTGGTATAGCAGAAGAAAGCCTGGGCGTCTCTGTGGTGCTCAACGCCAACTATAATAACTGTCTCCCACTTTTTTTTCAACCCCGACCTCCTTCCTCTCCCTCCAAGTTACGTTATAACGTTACATGTCCTCGATGGCTCATGCCGCTGGTGATTCTGTCTCGTCACAAACTGATCGACCAGAACGCAGCCGTAATGCAAAAGCTCAAGCTCGCCATCGTGCAAAGAGAAAGGCGTACATCGAGCAGGTCAGTGCCAGGTCGCGGAGTCCTTGCAGCTCCGCGTAGCCCAACGCGACATCAACGCATTTTGCTGACATGTGCAATTTTTTCATATGCCAGCTTGAACAAACGGTGACGAAGCTGCAGACAGCTTTGGGCTTCACGCCTGATCAGGTGGCAGCATTGCCTCCTCCGCTAGTGAAGATTCGGGAGTTGGAGCAAGAAAATACCCGCCTTCAAAAGGAAAACGAGGAGATGAGGCGCCTGCTCGGCGACTCAGACCATAGAGGACATGTGTCGTCTGACTACAGACGACACTCTCTGAACAACTTTCATGACTCTCGTGGCTGCGACCGCGACTTCAAGAAGCGGAAGATGGACGATTTGTACATGGTGAGCTTCGCGTGCTCAGGACGTCACATGTGTAGAAAATTTACCCTTATCCTCAAGGGCCCCGACGCATCTCACCCTGACAGCCTGCCACGCCCACCACCGTTGACTATCCCGCAGCCACTTTCGCACCATCAGTACAGCAACATCCCGTCACATAACTCGTCGTCTGGTCACGGTGTCTCGAGTACAGGGTCTTCGTTGTTCAGCCTTCACGCCCCCGCCTTTCATCAAATGCCCAACACGCCCTCTGGTTCGAGCTCTACCTCCAGCCCTCCCTTTTCGGCGAGTATTATTTCCTTCTGAGTGACGTCATGTCCTCGAGAGCAATGGGGCATCGTAATGACCATAATTTCTTACCCCCACCAGCAGCCTGCCCAAATGAATCACTCGTCGCATTCGCCGGCGAATAGTCGTCCTAGCTCATTATCACATCAAACGCTTCCGAGCAGCTACCACTCTAATCACTACGGCTCCGTGAAAGTGGAGGACGATCATTATGGCGTAAGTGTACGAAACGTCCGGTTTTGCTCAACTATTGACGCGCTCGTCCGACAGTCTTCGAACCATCACAATCATAACGGGCAGTCAAACCACTACCACACCACGCTCCCGCCTTTTGCGCAGACCGTCCCAGAAGCTGCCGATATTGATAGTTGGCATCCTCACACTTATTCGGCTGAGCGTGGCGGGCAAGTGCACCGTTAAAATTGCCGTCTCATGGAAGTTTCCTTCTCCCTTCATTTCCTCTGTAGAATATACCCCGTTTATTGCTATCGCTGCATCTCGACTAGCTCTCTTCGCCGCATCCAGTATTGTCCATGCCGCATCATAGAGTCCATCACGCATCCTACGTTCACTAATACTTATTTTCTACACTGTACAAATTTATCCAGGCATTTTAGTGGATATGTGCATGCATGTATAATACCCCGTATCTCCTATAATGTAAGTAGCTGATCCCATGGGCGGTGTGAACTCGGTATAAAAGCTGCTGCTTCCAACTTTTGGAATCTGGTCCGCTGATCGAGGAGGTAAGCGCGTTTATTCACACCCTTCGATCACTTTGATGGGTTTTGGTAAGAATGAAATTTGCCTTCAGCGCCCACGAGATCTGACAGAAAGTTGTGCGATCTTTACGTATATACTTCCGTACATAACTCTCTGAAAGCTCAGCGAGCTTCCCAGAGCGCTTTGCTCCTGGAACAACATGCTCGGTCGCTGCAAAACCGCGTATCCGTCGAATGCATTTCACGGCCGACGTCGACGGCGGGATCGAGTTCATTAACCCGAAGCGAACAGCTGCGGATGGCGCTAGTCCGATAAAGTAGTGAACATTCTGATAGAAACCGGCACCAGAAACGCTTTAAGACCTTCTTGAGCCTCCAAATCATATCATCATCGCCCTCTGATCTTTGCGCAAGAAGCCTGGCATCGGGTCTTTTTTTTCAAACCTATCCATTGAATGGAAGTTTCAGGATTCTGTGTATTGGAGCTTTGTTCCCGCCTTTACCGCACAGAGGCCAGATCCCGAGTGCGAGCTACTTACACGCTTCACTATCCGGTGACCTGCCGCCGATCTGCAACACCTTCTCCAAACCCAGCGATCTTCCTGTCGGCGGGCTCAAAGCTGCCAAGTGCGGAGACAATTGGTCAGTCATTCACTCAAAGCAGCATGATATTATGAGCGGAATAGCGTGGTAATTAGGGCAGTTGCATTTTGCTGATTTTGATGTAGTACTTGGACAGCCTGCGCCGTGATGGAGGTCGTAGCTCCACTTAATGGCTCCCGTTGTGGGCGACTTGGTGGTCGTCGCGTCGCTCGCTGATGCTGGCTGGCGAGAGCTGTGTAAACCTTATCCACTCCTACTATGTGCAAGCACGGATCTAGCTGCCTGATGATAGTCTGCTGGGCGCTAAAATACTACAAAGCGGGGTTTCACAAATGCTACGGTCGGGCCACAGGGCACAGTCCACAGTCCACAAATTACCTTGCTTTGAACACAATGAGCCACTGTGCACCTGTGGACACCTCGAAGTCCTACAAAGCACAACGCATCCACAGCTGATGGCACATCCTATCTGCTCATTGCGCACCGATGCCTTCCGTCGATCCAGTCCGTGAAACGATGCTCATGCCCTCTCGTTTTGCATCGGGTACTTTTCCCATCTCCAAAGGGTACAACCTGAGACAAATGCTGTACAGCCACCCGAGCGCGAGGGACGGGGACGGCCCAGGGCTGAGTGCTTCCGAGGAGATCATTCCCGCTTTCCCCTTCAACGACGCGCCGATCTACGCTGACACGCTTCATCTTGAAAGTAAGTTTGACTGGGAATCCCCGTCATTTCGTATGAAACGTTAACTTAATTGTTTAGCGCTTGCATTCCACAATTTTTGGGGCTGCCTCCTGACGCCGGAAAATGTTGCAAGCCTGATTCAGACGGATGATATCCGTTATCATGTCTGGGTGGCGGCCAAACGTGTCATAGAATCAAGAAGGTGAGAAAAAATGCTCGACCTGTGCTGTTATCATTCTTCAACATGGGCTAGAATCGATGTTACCAACGAGGAAGGACTCGTCGCCGCAGTTTTAGAACAGTTCGTGAGTTCAAATCGGTGGTGCTTTGATCGACACTTGACAATATCACGTAGCTTGTCGAGGTGACCCTTGCACTTCTTGATCTCTGCCCTGGGCCAGTCCTGGTCTTCATCGACCCGCGCCTTCATGATGACGCGGATGCAATGGTGGCGCGAGCGCGGTCGATGATAGCAAAATTTGACGCAGCCAATATACGTCGATGGAGGGTCGTTGTAACGGTTCGGAACTTCGTTCGGTGCCTTTTCTCTTGAATGCTGAGCTAACGAAAACTTCCGCGCAGCTTCCCGCCACCGAAGATGGCATCCATGCTGCAGCCGAGTTGAACGAACACGCGATCCAGACAAATCTGTCTTTAGTTTCATGTCTCCCCCATGCATCTGCATGCATCGAAGCTGGGGCAAGGTTGCTCACCATGAGCGTTGGGCCGGTGGGTTGCAAGGTGTATGACCAGAAGCGACAGATTGACCCCCAGTACAGATCTTAGAGTGGTTCGAACAGCAAGACAAGATAACTCCCCGGGTTTCATCCACATCATCAAATCATCCTGGTATCGAAGTGATACAGTCATGCGCTACCTATATACATCGTCACAGGCTGAACACATCTATCGTGACTACTGAGATGCGGACGGTAAAACTCTTTGCTTCGCTCGATCATGGTTCTTACTGATGATAATCCCCCTCGCAGTGGTCCGAGCTGAAGCAACTCAACGGCATCGGCGGTGCTGCGTTGTCGAAAAACCACCTCGATCAAATTCCGAAACAAAAGCTAGCGACGTGGTATCCACGACCTGATGACACCTCAGGCGCTACTATGCGTTCTCGCGAAGCGGAGTATCCTTCAAGATATTTGGATTCGAAGCAAGGCTTCTTGGCGTCACTGCCTGCGCAATGTCGCAGCTTGGTTTCTGCTGTTCTCTACGTTCGTCTGGGCAAGATGAAAGTTCACATGGAAGATATCGCACTGGTGGTGCGAGATGAAGTCAGGCGACGCGTTGAACTCGAAACTATGGACCTTGACTGTCTCTACCGTCGTCCTGCACAGCAGGTGACGAAGCCCAAGAAAACCTCGTCTTCCAAACGGTCAAAGTCAAGTGCCCGCTCAAAGCCTCCGCTTGGCCAGGCAGAGGAACCGGCCCCTCTGATTGAGGGCGTGGAATATTTCTAGACCGTACCATACCCCACAGATGCGTTATGCTACATATGCCAATTTGTATGTACTTTTATGCTGTATGTTTTCCTTTCTTTGTTTGTGCCGAGCGAATGTACGCGTTCAGCGTTTCTCAGCTACGATTGATCCAACCCTATTGGTCAGATCAGATGCTGCGAATCCTCGCGAATCAGAGATAACGAAAGTCCGTCTGTCATTGGTGGTCTTGGGATCTGCCCTTGATCGTAGATTGATACGGGGCAGGGGCCCGGTTTCTCCCTGTTCTTCGCCCTTTGCGAGGCCCAAGAAGGTGCGCCCAGTTAGAAATCCCTGGGATAGCTCACAATGGCAGGAGCGTGCACTTTTTCGGCAGCCCAATCCTGACAGGCCTGAATCTACCAGACGTCCGGGTTACGTCCTTCCTAAAGTGCAATGTCCGGTTCCGTCGCGCGAGAGTGGTAAGGAGTAATAATGATGAACGCCCATAGGGCCTCAGCAATGTACATATTGCTAACGCGTTCTGCCTGTACCACGCCTCATTGACACCGTGGGCCAGACACCGAGAGACAGAAGTTGTTTCATCTCGCAGTAATCATTTACATAGAGCACACTAGTCCGAGGGCCCAGATGATGTTCGCGACCACCGCAACATTGCATGCTGTGCGTAGGTATGCTGGTGAGAGAGTTGAGATTGTACAGCCCTCGCCAGTCTCTCCCCTTAGAGCGCGTCCCAAATGCGCTGCAACCTCGACCGCGGGCCTTTTAACTTTTCTCGTGCCAAAAACTCTTCCTCTTCCTCGTCAATCTCTTGCTTGCCGGTGATAAGGTCTACTTCGGCAGCGGGAATGGTGGTAGTCCGGAAGTAAACTTTGTATCCCACCCATAGAATGACGAAAATGGGGATGGCGATATATGAACTATAGGCAAATAGCAGCAGCCGTCAGGCATGAGGCGGAGATGACCCACAGCCGCTATCCAAGAGCTACAACTTACGTGACGAAGGAAGACGACACAAAAGGTAGGAACGTGCTGAAACCTTGGGAAAGCAAGCTTTAGGAATTACGATAACGCGGGCACGGATATGTGATTTTCATACCATTAAACGTCAGCACGACTCCGGTGAAACACAGCGCAAACCATGATCCAAATGGTTGAAGGGGAGCCCTGTAGGGCAGAGTGCTACGATCAATCCCTTGCGCTTTCAATGCGCGCATGAATGCACTGCATGGCACATCAGCTCCAAGGTAAATGGCAGCGAGGTGTAAACCTACATATGTGTGTACGATATGCACATCCACGTAATCGCGCCGAAGCTGGCAATTAGGTTAGAGAACCAGCCGAAGGCTTGATAGATAGTAGAATGAGTGGCGATCAAGTGGCAATAACAGAACTTTATGTGACACCAACCAGCAGAACTCGATGAACTTGCGTTAAGAAAAGTTAAAAAGCAAACGAGTGTGCAAAGGACTAATGAGGGCCATGGCACGCCCATTCGATTGACTTTGGCGAAAATGCGTGGCGCTTTGCGTTCGACGGCGAGGCCATAAAGTGTCCTGGATCCAATGTAGAGATCGGAATTCGATGCGCTCAGCACGAATATCAGGACCACTGCGTTTATGACATGATTTATGACGCGGATTCCAGCGAGTGTCGTTGCTATTTGCGGTTACGACAATGTTCAATGAAAGGACATCACTACTAACCAACCACAAATGGTGAGGCCGCTGCACCGGCCTTAGATGTGTTGGCGACAAAGAGTGTCTAAGCGGTAGTGAGACAAGGCAGGGTTGATCAACGAGTTTCTTGACTTACATTGTTAGTGCTTGGGACCGTCAAGCTGATCACGAAAGTACCTCCAACATAAAATACCAGAATGCGAAAAAACATTCTCCTAATCGCTTTCGGTACATTCTTTCTTGGATGTTGTGTTTCTCCGACGGTAACACCAATCAGCTCCGTGCCAATGTAGGAGAATAGGGCAGTGGTCAGCGTGCTCCAAAACCCGAGAAATTGAGAGAGTTGCGTGTTGTGAACCTCGTTTATGAGGTAGTCGCCGAGGGGGCCATTAGGGGGCCTCCAGTATCTAAAGCCAATGCGGTCGTGTTGAGGGTTACCACCAAGGTCGATGATTAAGCCCATCAGTATGAGCCCCACCAATGCGACGACTTTGATGCTGCAGAACCAGAACTCAAACTCGCCAAATACGCGTATTCCCAGGAGATTGATGGCAAAAACTGCGAGTCATCAGACACAACACGATCAGTGTGGTGACCATAGTGTCTCACTCAATGCAATATAAATGACTGGCAGACAGTCATCAGAATAAGTAACAAAGGTCCGGAATTCGATGGTAGACTTACCCATCCAGACTTCGATAGGCAGAGAGAGCGTCCAATATTGGACCACTGCACCCGCCGCATTAACGTTGTTGGTTGTTTGAACGAAATATTTGAAGAGGTAGTTCCATCCTAGCGCAAAACCAAACGCAGGATCGACGTAGCGCGTCGCATATCCGGCAAAGCCTTTCTTGTGAGGCAGATAGGCTCCCATCTCACCGAGTGCAATCATTACGAGATAACATATGAAGCCCATGAAGGAGTACCCGAACCAAAGGCCCAGTGGTCCTCCTCTGACGAGAGCGGTCCCGGAACCGATGATGAGACCGGTGCCTAAAGAGCCACCAAGCTAAGATGCGGATCAGCGCAGGTTCAAGAGGGTTACCAAGATGTCGGCTTACCGTGATCATCGAAACCTGTCTCGCCTTCAGACCACGGTGAAGTGTCAGTGCATTATCCGGGTCCACGAGGACTGATTTGTCCAGCGTTTTGTCGCGGTGACGAATGCCATCAGCACCCTTGAGCTCCTTCATCGTGATTGAAGGAGAAGGGCCCTCAGAGACGAATGTAGGAGTCTCCCTTAACAAAACCTCTGATAAGGACAGTCCTTCATGAGAAAACTGAAATTGCCCAGAGGAGTCAGGATGCTCGCAGCAGGCTTGGCGACTTGAGTCGACAGGCAAGTTGTTCCCATAGCCGTCCAGCTAAATAAAGCGACAACGACAGAGATAAGAGAAAGCGCCGGCATTCCAACTTGAAAGGATAACTAGCACTCTGTATATATGGCAGCTTTGCAATGGACTGGGTGTGTCGGACCAGGTCAGGTAGCGTTTTCCGGAGTACTCGCATGTGGAGAAGAGGATCAGATACACCAGGGATCTCAAGAAACTGGTCTTGGGCTCGTCATGTCGAGCGAATGTTTTGGTTCAACATTATATTTTGCGGAGACCTTGTGACGGCGTGTCGTTCCGTAATAGCCATCCCGATATGGCAACTGTAGTATTGGGAAAACTGCACTCACACCTTGCTTCCCAAGGACTGCTCATCGACTTCCCCAGGCTCATCAGCCAGAGCTACATACCCTATGGCGGACCACCTATCATCCAAGGAACATTATGAAACGCTCTTAGACAAGTATGACACATGGATGTTCGACTGTGACGGAGTCCTGTGGCACGGTGATCGGCCGATCGACGGTGCTGTGGAGGTACTTGATATCTTGCGGAAGCGAGGCAAGTCCACAACCCGCAGTTCAAGACTAAGCAACCGTTGTTGATTCATCTCCCTGATCACATCAGGAAAGCGCCTACTCTTCGTGACGAACAACGCCAGTAAGTCCCGGAAGAGCTATAAGGGCAAATTCGACCAATTAGGTGTTGAGGCGAAAGTGGTAAGGCCCGGCTCCACATATTCACGGTGGACGCAAACCGGCGAATCCTCTACGATTTCTGATCATTACTTTACTTTAAGGATGAGATCTATGGATCTGCGTATGCTGCTGCGGTCTACATCTCGTCTGTGATGAAGCTTCCAAAGAACAAGAAGGTGTACGTGATCGGGATGACTGGAATTGAAGAAGAGCTGAGGGAAGAGGGCGTATCTTTCATTGGAGGAACAGTGAGCCCTTAATCTCGTTTGTGGGGCCTGAGTGTATTTCAAATTAACTGACGGTCTGGCTAGGATCCAGCGGATAACACCCTTGAACCTTTCTCTCTGGTAAATTTCACTCTGGACCCAGACGTTGGCGCGGTATTGTGCGGACTCGATGTGAAGATCAACTACACGAAGCTTTCGAAGGCTTTCCAATATCTCACCCGTAACCCCGGATGCCAGTTTCTTGTTACGAACGACGACAGCACGTATCCTAGTGCTGATGGACTGCTTCCAGGAGCAGGGTCCATCAGTGCACCACTCCGTTTCGCGTTGGAGAAGGATCCTATCAGTATTGGTAAACCTGCGAAGACGATGTTGGACTGCATTCAAGCAAAGTAAATTTATGCTTATTTGTAGCTGGACGAACTCGGTGCTAACCATGCCTTGATCAGAGTACATTTTAACCCCGAACGCACCATCATGGTTGGAGACCGCCTCAACACTGACATATTGTTCGGACAAGCTGGTGGCCTTGCGACCCTCCTTGTTCTGACAGGTAAGTCATGATGGACTACTGCATGGCAGATGTTTCTTGACAATATATCCACCCAGGAATATCTTCAAAGGAAGACATAACCGGACCCAATGCCTCGTCGATCGTACCCAAATACGTCACCCAGTCGATAGGTGATCTACGCGTAGTGAGATCCAGTTGATGATGGCATTCGTACCTAGACGTCTAGACAATGATGACTACTATTAGACCACCCTCATCGAACATCAGCTACTTTTTGATTTTGATGATAGGGAGCGGATGTGTTCCTCAGCGAGCCATTTCACCGCGCTAAACCCAAATGCCAGTGTTGCGCCGACGATATAACCCAAGAGGCTCCCGAAGAGCGGTGTCAACGGCCACGCCTAACAGCAAGGTTGAATTACATGTTGGCGAGGATGCTGAGGACGTACCTGCCAGGGGCGGTCCCAGTCAAGGGCAATGGGGATGGCACCAAGCCAGCTACCTGCAACGACTCCAACAGCTGGATAAACCATGGAACGTTCTATCGGATTTCTCGGCCTACGAACGGGTTTAACTCGCAAACCGAAGAGCTCCGCTTGCTCACTCACGATAGCTCAGCGAAGAGTCGCGTCCATGTCAATCGGTTGACCATCGCTCCAGTCTCCGAAGCTAGAGAAGGAGAACCAATTGCGAATGCGGGCGTGAAGCTAGTCATGACCGCAACTACTAAAGCTAGCAAGGCCGTGTGCAAGTGGTGACTTCGGGTTTGTTCAGTCATGGTCAATCAAAAACAGCAAGACAAATTCACCTTGCTAAAGGTGCACCGAACAGAACTATGACGACAAATGCTGCCAGAGCAGTACATAGAGTAAACAGCGAGGCCTCCCTCAGTCTCTAGTATTAGGCGGATTTGAATGAGCTGCTAGTTTCCGCTAATCCCACGAACCACGCACTGTAAACCGTAGACCGTTGAACCGCACTCTGTCAAGCTTGACTTCATCTTTTGTTCCCTTTGCCGTCTGCTCAAAGTACCACTGCCTCACCCAACTTGCCCACCACACCTGCAACATGACAAGCCCGCCACATATCCAACCGAGGGTCACCACAGGGTCTGCAGTCAAGGCTTCCATGAATTCAGATTGGGGTCGGTCGGTTGTCCGCGTTGCTAGAGGTCCGAAAAGACGTGTCGTTTGAGGGAGGTAAAGCGCGGTGAACCCTACGAGCAGGAGATGTACACCAACGACGGAGGCATATTGGGCGAATGGGAAGAAGTCCACGGGGGGTATGGTCGAGATGGTTTCGGTTGTGGGTGTCGTGCCGTTGCGGTCACCTGTCAGCGACGCCTTCGTCGCTTTTGGTTTCGAGGGCATTTGTAGGACTCGGGAGCAACTCGTGGGCGATGCTTCGACCGCAAGCTGTTTACTAGCACCCTGCACGTCTACCCGAAATCTCTTGGTTCGGTCAAACAAGATTGTCAGCTGGTGATGGTACCGGTGATGTCACGGTAAATACAAGAAACAAATATTTGCCAGTTATTTGCCACCAGAGATATTTGGCCACAATCGTCACAGTGCTCTCTTTCGTCAAGTCTGTCGTACCCACCAGGCACTTACGCCAGGACACTCATGAGCTACAATCTCACCGGATTACAGACGGTTGCAGGCTAAGCATGGTTACCTAGACTGAGTTCAGATCCTTTACCGGGTACTTGCATGCCTTGGCTTGTCATGCCAGCGACAAGGGAACACACACATCTCTCGCAAGGATATGTCTATTGTTCCAAGGACTCGACTAGCCCTGAGCATCTTCTCTGCAGGTTTGCTTTGAATCAAACTCACCACAGCCAGATATTGTTGCTGTAAACGGGACACTGGGCCTGGTCAAACCTCCATGGGTAACCTCGACACTCGGTTCACAGCCCATCCACGTTTTCAGCCGCATCACTGGGAGGCCGTTCCCCGCCTTGCTCACTATATACTGTGACGGGAGTTGGAGTTCCATGCAACTTAATGCACGATCCTAGCTCCTGTACCCAAACCTTCGAGAGCTCAGTTGGAGCTTCTCCCTCGAGTCTTCGACACACAGAGCCGAACCCGCCCTTCCCTATTTCTTGTTTGACCAACTTATCGACTGGGCGCAGTGGAAGTACGGTTCACGATTGTCCCTCTCTGGGTTATGACTCTCCCCCGACGATGCGCTCTCTTCTCTTTTGCTGTTGTAACTTTGTCTGTCTCCCAACGGCGGTGACTCAGGCACTCGACGATACTGCACTTGCACTGTACACCCGGACCGACGGACGGTCTTAACGGAGGTTTCAATAGCCTAAAGGGCGCTTTGTACACCGGCATAGCTCTCTGCTTCGGCGCTCGAAGATATTATAATAATCAATGCGAGGAGCGCCTCGCTGCCGTTCGGTGTCAAAATACTCGACCACCATTTTCATCGTGGTGACGACCTTCCCGCACCACGAGCAGACCGCTCATTTTACAGCCATTCATCACCTCCAGCAACTTGGGATTTCTGATATGAAATAGAGGCCGACCTTGCGGTTGACAACCGGGCGGCCCATTCGTTGGTCCACGTCACACGCTCAGGCCCCCTTCTGGCGCATTGTCTACTACTAGTCCATGAGAGTTAACTCTGCCGATACTTCCAGTGATCCCCTGCACCCTCTGACTGTCTGCAACACTCACGTCCACGCGGTCGACTTTGTTTACTCTCCGCTCGGCAATCGCAGTTCAAGGTCACACTATCGCAGCCCAACAAGAGCAATACCACTCTTTTGTGCGTGGTCGGATTAGGATGCCCGGCTTGGAGTAGATGGCACAACTCTTGTGTGGAAAAACGTTTTCCGATATACTAGCCAGGTGACTACCTATGACGGTTGGGCTGAGCGGGAGGGCTGATGGCGCCCACCAATGAGATCCGATGGAACTTCTTTGATTATAGCCCTTAAATCTACTGTCTTCAGACAAATAGAAGTATTTTAAATGATGGACCGGGGCAGGCGATTAATGAAGCGCATGATTCCGGAGAGGACAATGTGTTCGCATGATTAGTGGACAGACAAGAGAGGTCGCTAAGTACATATAGCATGAGGTTGGCATGAAGTGCGAATAGGAGTCGAGGTGTTGGTGCCTGATGTAGTGCAATCTCGGCAAATGCCGAGATTCTGTATAGCACCACTCAGCCACAGTTCCCTCCTCCCAATAACGGATACAGCATCGGCGCCGTCCTCAACGATCCTCAAGACTGAAGGTATGTTGCTCCATCGTATGATCTCTGTGTCTGAAGACTAATCCTATGCTCCCGACAGGCAGGTATCAAAATTGTGAGTTCCGATCTCGTTTTCTCGACATTCAGTGTGTGAGGGGAGCATAAACTATGGCCGCGGAAAGGATGGAAAGAAGGCGAGACCTCCATTGAGGAAGGGGAGATGATTAGAAAGGATGCGCGACGCAGGAACTCCACTTCACTTCGCTTTCAAATCTGGATCACCAACCCCGCAGACGCTGACCCTAAACGACCCTTGTTCCCCCAGAACCAACAATGGCCCAACGCGTAACCCTCCGCAAACGCACGCCCTACAACACCACCTCGGCCCGTCGACGCATCGTCAAGACTCCCGGTGGAAAGCTCGTCTACCACCACCTCAAGAAACTCGCCACCCAGCCCAAGTGTGGTGACTGTGGAATCGGCTTGCCTGGCGTACGTTTCCTCCCCGCCTTAGGAGTATTGGGTGTTTGGTCTAGAAGTAACTGATTTTGGGTGGTGATGTAATAGGTCCCTGCTCTGCGCCCCCGCCAATATGCAACGATTTCGAAACGCCAAAAGACCGTTCGTCGGGCATACGGTGGTTCGCGATGCGGTGACTGCGTGAAGTTACGGTATGTCTTCATACCGCCTCGTTAGACACATTAACCTATGTGAATAATTACCCCCCTCCCAGCATTCTCCGGGCGTTCTTGGTAGAGGAGGCAAAGATCGTGAAGAAGGTCATCAAAAGCCAGAAGACCGGTGGCCGGAAGTAAATAAACTCCCTGGCTGCAGGCACTCAGAGGGGGGCGGGGGGCTGTTTGCGTTATGGCTATCGACATGCTTTTTCACATCTTATTACTTCTATTGCATCCCATGTAACGGCCACAGCAAAACATTGACCGAGGAGGTCAGTATGCACATCGCTCCTCTCGTTGGCATCGGGCAGACAAATGAGTTGATTCGAGTGATCACTTCAGCTCGGGCCAGTATATAGTAAGAGAGATTATAGCAGAGCCAACATATTATCGAGAGAAAAAAAAGTCCCGTCAAAAATGCAACAAGAAGTAGAAAACCATCCCATCACTCCAGTTCGCTCAAGCCCTGGACGATGTAACATCCCTCTCCTCCGCCCAGTGCGTCGGCATGGGCACGCTTGGTCCATCGTAATCCGAGAAGGGATCATCCTCTTTCCCGTCCTTGTCTTCACCATACGAAACGTATGACCCGCGCTTGTAGTCAGGTGGTTTGCCATCGAAAGGAGGCGACCCTGGTGGCGGCGCGTAGGCTGGTGCGTAGGCCGTAGTGTCGTACGGGGGGCTGTAATGTGTGGGGTAATCGTCCATGCGTACTTGGTTCGAAGGTGCACGGGAGGCGTTGATGGGGCTGGTTGGGTCAAGTGTCTGGCGGTAGTATGCGAACGCGATCGATGTGAACAGGAGTCCAAGGACTGCGCGTTGATGGATGGTCAGGAATAGAGACTGCAGGAAAGGACGTGGCGTACCTATCTCGACTAAAAGGACAATGATTTCAGCCCAAGAGTCATGATTCCATTGATCGTTACAGTCTGCCAAGTGTTAAGAATACTCGCAATGAACAGTCAGCAGTATACAACTCACAGCTCGTGGCTTCGTCCGTTGTGAGGTTTGATGACGGGTTTGAACCCCAGATTCCGAAAACCTACAGATTATGGAAGATGTCAGCCACACAACTCAGAAAATATCTGTGGAGGAATACTGACAGATCCGATTGTGCCACTTTTTGCAGCATCTTCACACTCTTGAATCAAATCTGCCTGCATCCATCGTAAAAATCGCAGCCGATGGTTAATGTGAGCGGGCGCATGCTTACCTTGAAAGTGAAATGGGTCACCGTTCGCATAAAACCCACCCCTACCACAAGAAGTGTACTCAGTGCACATAGGAAGGCGTATATTTTGACAAGAGCGAATCGTTGCTATAGAGCCATGGTGTACCCATAATGTTGGTAATCTGCGGTCTCGAGGGCAAGGAGGCAGTGCAACGTACCATTGCAGCAGCGGTCACGCCAAAGATTTGGAAACCACATGCTACCGCGAACATCACACCCTGGGCGATGGCCAGTGGCGCAAGCATTGGCAAGTTATCTGGGGATAAAGTGTCAGCTTCAGCGGACTCGGGTAACAGCTTTCTGCGGGGTACCATTTCTGTCAAGCTTAAGCTCCTTAAATGATGTGACCTAGGAATTACGGTCAGTCGTTGGTACTCAGATGGTCTTGGTCAATACTCACAGTCCTAGTAAGCAGCCCAGCTTTAAGCGACCAGCGCCCTGTTATGATGCAATGACGTAGACTCACCATGCTAAAGACCATAGAGCCGTGACGACAGACACTGCAACAACAAATCAACACTAGGTGTCACAAAAGAGTATGTCCACCCACTTCCGAGGACGACAGGCCTCAGATTTCGCCCATAATACCTCGAAACGTACCGATATGCAGGTGGGGAACCTACACCGAAAGTCCACAGGTCAAGACTCCGCGATTCGCGGTGCAAATCTCTCAAGACTCACCAGATGGAGGTGCCCTTCTGGTATTCATGATTAAATATTTAGATCGTCTGTAGTCCGTGAAAGGTTCGTAAAGTAAAGGGACGGGGTAACTTGTGAAGAAAGCAGAAGGCAAGGGTACCGAGTCGGTATTTACGGCGTTTCAGCTGCGGCGGGGCAATGATACAGCATTTTCTCACGCCACCACGGCCTTCTGTAACCCTAACCCCAGTGCAAGGTTCGCGAGTACTGCCTCCTGTTGGGAGAACACGAGCACACACATTTGCAGGTGAGCCCAGGATATTTCAGGATACCTTGTTTCTTTTGTTACCAGGATTTTATTATTCCCCCCAGTTTTGTACTAGGCACAACGCCCTCGACTGGAACTTGTTTTTGTGCCCCTAGTGACGCATCGATCCTTTCTTTCCTTGCCAAACTCGAAAGAAACTTCAACTAAATCACCCCCGCAAGGATGGCTATGTTGCAGATCTAATCTCCTAAGCACTCCAAGAGGGTGACACATTACACAGCAGTCCATGCGGGTCCGCGTGTGGCAGCCATATCTATTGTATGTGAAGCACCTATCATAAACTGCAGATCGTCTGTTTCCAAATGTCCCAGCGGACCCAGAATCGGAGGCGGTCAAATGTACAGTCCCCGAAACAACAAGATCCACCAGCACGTGTTGATCACGTTGCGAAAATCCCAATGATCTTGAATGAAGGAACGGGTTGTCCTTCCTCGCCCAAGAGCACACACTCGACATAGTGATTGCCACGCGAGACGTGATGATCAATCATCTCAAGACTATGGAGGAAAGAAGATACGAACGTTAGAAAACCAGCACCGAAATTTAGAGCAAGCACGCACGTCGGTACCGGGCTGTTGACATCCCCAGCGTTCTCAATGATGACTGCCCCTCCAAAGTTATCGTCCACCCAACATTCAATCTGGCTTCCCTCCTCCACATCTCTGATAGGCTCTTTCAAGTAGTACATCCCCACATCTCCAGCTCCCACCTTGATAGGCACACGTAACTTGCTGAGAGGCATCGAGCTGTGCCAATAATAACCAGTCGTCAATAATGGGGATGTGCCCTGTGGAGGGTGCGCCGCGGTCCACCCCGAGCCATAAAACAGTGACGGAGGCACCGGGTTCACAAGGTCATTCGCAGAGGCACAGAAAGGCGCGGGCTCTTCAAAGGGCTTTGAAGACTGCGGGCGCGTATTGATCCGCACGGGCGGGATACGGAGCTCCGGGTAGATAGGTACAGGATGCGAGTCCTGAGCAGGAGCTTGCGCGGGCTTCTTTCCCGCTTCAGCGTTCTCGCCGGCGGCCTTGGGGGGCTCAGGGGCAGCAGCGCCTTTACGTGCACCGATGCCGCCGAAGAGATGAGTGTCCCCGCCTGGATTATAGCCTGGGGCAAACATGATAGGGATCGTCTCGTAAGAGTGGCCGCCGGCTGTTGACCATGCTGCACAGATTTGGGACTGGAAGTAAGAGATGAGGACATCTGCGAGAAGTTCGTGACCTGTGGGGCTGGCAAGGATGGCATCTGCGTAGTAAGGTTTGATGAGTTCGGGATTGGACATGTAGGAGGGGTAGAGAATGGGTTTTGTACTAGGGCATGCGTGAGCGCTATGCAAGCATATCCTGGACTGAGCTAAAATACCTGATATGAGGCACGTCATAGAACTGAGCGACTATGTTGTGCCAATGGTCAGGTCCAGCAAAGCCGTACGCCGAGTGGGTCTCGGGGCTGAAATGACCTAGAATGACTACAGCAGGCTGATCGGGTCTATCAAGTAGGGAGCGAACAAGGAGCTCGAAATTATCCATGGCGCGTTGGTCGCTGGGGCACGCGAGGACGTCAGTGAAGCGTCACTGACACCATTTACGCTCACAAGATATGCACTACTTACCCGGGATCGTCGACGTCAAATTCCAATATGATAAGGTCAGTGTTGTCAGGAGCGTGATGAGCACTGCAGAAGCCAAAGTATCCAGAGTTCGTCCGGCGCATAGCTCCATTGGTGAGCTCAGAAGCGGGATGAGGGAATACGCTCGACCACCACTGGAAGAAAAGGGATGGATAGCATGTTGGTGACAGTGGATCGTCACCTGAACCATGACAGGCCGATACTAGTCATATGAAGCACGTTAGCTCGAGGAAACAAACCTCTCAAGGTAGCTAGTTGCAACGTTTGTACACCCAGGAAAAACTCACCCGATCCACCTAAAACACTCATGACTACAGGCTGACCCAAGAGTGCCTTATGGATGACACGGTGAATCCTCCCGCCACTCCCCAGGTGTAGCCGACTCTGAGCGAGGGCCATCACACCATACCTCTCCGCAATATCATCCCCTGGCCCAAACACTGGACAAAAATCAAACGGGTTTCCAGCAACCTCACCACCACCACCCTCGGAGTTGTTGGCCGCGAAATAGTTGGCCTCGTGGAGATAGTTTTTAGGCACCAGCCCGATTGTGCTAAACGGCGGCGGTTGTTCATGGTGCGAGGGTAGAACGTAGCGGGTGAGCGTCACGATAGACACAAAGACTAGTAGGACTGCCCATATGCGGTTGGGTACACCGAAGGAGCGCTGGTGCCATCGTGAGCGAGTCGATGGGTCGATGCCCATCCCGGTAAGAGGATGCTGAGACGGAGGCGAGATGCGTGCCAGACCCTTCCCAAGGCCTGAACGTCGCTGCATGTACTACCCAGAAAAAGCCAGAAATGAAGCCGGTGGAACGCCTCGTGCTGGGCGGTGAAAATCGAGAGGAGAGGAGAAAGAAAGATCGGTTTAGCGGTGGGTCGAACACGCACAAGATCGAGGCGTCAATGCAATTTGATATTGGCCTGCAACTAACACAGGAGGTAAAATTGACACACGTCGCATCATGTCTTGGGATATATACAGTGATTAAAATTCTGCTACACAACCGGTCTACATCATAAAGAACCTGGTAATTCTGTCGTACCAAAACAAAAACCTGGACTCTGTGGGAGTTGAACCCACGACCTCATGCAATCATGTGACACTGGATCACCATGCGAAGCATGCGCGCTACCAACTGTGCCAAAAGCCCCTTGTTGATCGTTAACGGGGCCCCTGTACTCAAACAGTCAGCACTTTGCAAGTGTGCTTCGGGCCACTGCCTCAAATGTGCCACAGGATCACACCAGTCTCTGTTGGTGCAAAACAAATGCGCGTCCGGTAGTAGATACCGTGCTACTGGCATAATAAGGACTGAGATATGTACATAGTGGGAGCGATGCTGTAGCGGGCTGCGGATCGCGCGCACTCCTGGGGTGAACAAGACTGAATGCAGTTGCTATTGTTTGTCTAATGGGTGATCATCCAAGTCCTGAGCCTGGCTACGCGAGTAAGGTTTCTCGAAATTGACCTGCACCATTTCTGCCACTGTAAGCAGCTCCCGCAATGACTCTTCCGGAATGACTAGTCCCGGAGTGTCAATGACCTTAAACAAACCCAGTGTGCAAGATGAGCGCTTCAACATGGCAATGACAGAGGAGCAGGTCTTGACGAGTGGTTCTGGATGCAGCAGGACCATTGTGTGTAGCCCAGGGAGCTCCAGGCGATCGAAGAGGTTGTCCATGCTGGTTCCCTGCGACTCTGAGCCGGCAATGAGAATCGTCAAAGCATCATGTCTGAAGATATCTGGCATAGAGGAATGGTATGTCCATGAATCTCCAAGGCGGAGGAATAAAAGGGAAGAGCAGCGCCCTAGGACCTTGATGATCTCGTCTGTATTTGGCGGGTGCATCAAAGATAGACATTTCAGCTTCTTGAAGACGCGATGACGGCGTCTGAAAAAACCATCGATGTATGTGTCGAGGACCAGGTGGCGAACGCGCTTGACAGTGCCAATTATGTGAAGGGGATCATCACTGTGATCAAGTAATCCTCCACTTTGGTCCGTCAGAACCAGCTCCTTCAATGCAGGGGTTTGTTGAGACGTATATGGAGGGAAGAGGAGCGGCGCGAGGTCTTTGTCGACGCTGATTCTCGAAAAGCGAGAGAAGTGATCATGGATAACCGGGAATATCTCCTCCCAGGCTACGTTTACGCGGTTCTCGACTCTGTGATGGTAACCTTCATAATCGAAGTCATCGGATGAATAGTTGCATTCTGAGAGGTCTGATTCCGGCTCTTCAAAGTGCGATGAGCGGTCTTGAATGCGAATGGTGAGCGGGAGGTTCTTAGAACGCCTGAGCCACTTCTGCAATGCGTTAACGAAGGGCACGATTTCTGGTACGGTAGTTGGGTCACGCCTCATGGGAATGAGGATGCGGTGCCATAGATGAGGTGTGTCGTGCGCAACTTCCCTCCATTTGAGACAAACTAGCATCAGCAGGAGGGGTGCGACGAGAGGACTCGGTAACTGTACGATTCCGATGTGGTCAAAAGATTTTCCATCTACTTCGGCGCAGCACACAAAGATCTGCTGGAGAAGCTCGTCTGGGAGTTGTCCGATGAAACATGGAAGGTTGTCCTCAGCCTCCATCATCGACGTACTACTGACTGATTCAGATCTAGAATTATGCAGTCCCAGAAGTGCAGTGAGTTGCTTGACATTTGGGATCCGCCTTACATACGGTAACATACCTGAGTGGTCGGTCGCCTACGCGTTCGCCCAACCTACTCGAGATCAGAGTTAGGGTGAAAGAACCGTGTGTGGGAGCAAAGCACCCAAGCCCTCACTTCTGTCAACATATCGATAGGTGACCATGCATCTACTTCATGGCGAGAAGCCTTAAAGCAAACCCCACTGAGATGCCGCCATCCAATATACTGACAAGGAACGGCGGATACATTACTGTTAGACATTGCTCCCCCTCAATTGCAGTGGTCTCAAGTTACGATCTAGGTATACCCCCCACAGTGTGACTGAAGAAACGAATGATGAAACAATATAGGTATCTGTCCATAGGAAAGCCAGTAATGATCTAAATATCACGGGCGTGTGAATGTCTGATCGTTAACATGCACTACTTTGGCCACTGTAAGTAGCTCCTGGACCTGGGCTTCGGGGAGAGAGAAACCTTTTGTAGAAGACCTAACCTTGAATTTATCCAAAGTGCACGAAGAGCGTGATAGCATAGCGAAAAAGCCAGATAAATCGATGGTTGTCGTTCTAGTTGCCAGCCCGACGGTGACACTGCGCAGCGCAGGAAGTTCGAAGGAAGTGAATGACGGCGGAGAATGAGAGTAGAATAGCCATGCAAGTGATGCCAACGCTTCATGTCTGACGACACCAAGTTTTGACTGGGGTGGAGACAGAAAGCCGGCTCCAGAAACGCGAAGAGTCGTAAGAGAAGTCCATAACTGCAAGATATTGGCCATCATGTCTGCTGCCGGCGCGGTTCCGAGATCTAGTATTCTCAGACCCTGGAGTAGGCGGTGTTCGTGGAAGAATGAAGGTTCCCAATCGTCAAGAACCAGATGGCGGATCCCTGCGATGCCATCAAAGGATCCGATGTTGGGGACTTCGGGGCCATCCGTGGGCATGAGCACCAGCCTTGTCAGACTTGGAACTGGAAGTTTGCTTGGAAATAGTTTTCGTGCTAGACCTGCGTTTACGCTGACAATTCTGAAGCGAGCAGTGTGTCTATGAATCACGGAGAGGAACTCCGCCGATGTCATCCTTGCATACCCAGGGTTCGAGTCCTCAGACAGGCCGCCATCAGAGGACTCAGACTCAGAACCGCTCGGATAATAATCAGATTCGCAATCGATCCTGACCGTGAGTGTCAAGTCTTGAGAGCGCTGAAACCACTGATCCAGAGCAGTCAGGAAAGATTGGAATGTGACTCGTGAAGTGAAAGCGCAGTGCCAGAGAACTAAGACACGATGCCAAAGGCGAGGTGTAGCGTGAGCTACGGCCCTCCATTTGCGACAAACCAAGGTCAGGAGGAGAGGCGCAAAGGTGGGGTGGAACTTTCGCATTATCTTATGGTCCCAGGACTGGATGTTGATCCTTTTGTATCGTACGCCGTCGACATTCGCACAGCGAATGAAGATTATTTGCAGTAATTCATCTGGAAGTTGATTGAAGTGGCACGGAGTCGTCGGGTAGGACATCTAACAGATGTTTGAGTGATGCCATTTGAATTCCCGTCAGACTCACCGACAAGCACCAGATCCCCGGGATATGGAACGACTTATCAAAGTCAAGGTAAATTAACCGCGAGGAGACAAAGTTACTTGCTGATACTGGTGGTGACTAAAGGGAAAGCTTAGTCATTTGGAAATGCTTCTTGAGGAACAGATTGCCAAACTGGGCGATGCAAGCAGGATGCCTCCTTCAAGTGACTGAACCTGTGGGCCCCTCCAAGGCTAATTAGCAAGTCTACCGTCCCTCGCCTTTCTATACGTCTTTCTTCTCCCTTCACAACCACATTCTCATCACTGTATGCCAGCTTTGGCGTCGCCATTAACTAGGCGCTCCCCAAGCATGGCCCCCGACAAGTCTACCCCCAGACGAACAGCGGAGGAAGACGAAGCACGTCCATATGTCATCGTAAGCGACATAGGAAAGGGAAGCTTTGCCACCGTATATAAGGGATACCATGAGGTTTGTGTTCTGCTACTGCGTCTTGATTGTGCTCTCTGAAGCATGACTGGTTCCACCAGGAGACACACCACCAAGTTGCGATCAAATCTGTTCGTAGGGATATCCTCACTGCCAAACTGCTCGACAATCTGCAGAGTGAAATCGAGATTCTAAAATCATTATCTCACCGTCATATTACCAAGCTTATTGATATCGTCGTATGTGGCATTCCCCTACTCGCCCATAGCGACCAGCATTCCACCACACTCCGGAGATTTACAGGACTTGTTGCGAAATGATCAAACTTAGTCGCTACGATCCTGATGTATCCGTACATGTGTGGTGGTGTGCTGGTCTGTTCCAGGACAGTACAGTTCGCCTGTGGCGCTAACTGTCACTCTTGCAGCGAGCGGAGCGCAACATATATCTCATCATGGAATACTGCGCAGGGGGGGATCTAACGAATTACATTAAGAAGCGAGGTCGCGTCGAAGGTCTTGAATATGCGCCATCTCCAGGAGCCGCATTACAGTATTACCCTCACCCCAGATCAGGAGGCTTGGACGAGATTGTTGTCCGCAGTTTTCTCCGCCAGCTAGGTAAGTCTTTCACATTGCTGCAAGAACTTTGCATATAACTGGAATGGTCAGCCCGAGCACTCAAATTCCTGCGAACCCGAAATCTCATCCACAGAGACATCAAGCCACAGGTAAAGCTGCTTTTTCTATCCTTGGTTACGGGGAGATTAAACCTGCGCAGAACCTCCTACTCACCCCAGCTTCACCTGAGGAGCTAGCAAAGGGGCATCCCATCGGTGTACCAATACTGAAGGTTGCCGACTTCGGATTTGCCCGGTCACTCCCAAATGCAATGATGGCTGAGACGCTCTGTGGTTCGCCGTATGTTCTTCACCTAGTTTGACTTCCAATGATCTAAGCTGAGATATATGGCCAGACTATATATGGCCCCGGAGATCTTGCGGTATGAGAAATATGATGCCAAAGCTGACCTCTGGAGCGTTGGCGCCGTACTGTACGAGATGTGTGTCGGGAAGCCACCTTTTCGCGCACAGAATCATGTCGAACTCCTCAAGAAAATTGAGCACTCAAAAGGTGTTAAATTTCCTGATGAGGACCCTGCTCGCGCAACGTCAATTCCCTCTACCCCACCCGCAACGTCTTCAAACAAACCAGAAGAAATTCCTGTTGTACCATCCGACATCAAAGACCTCATACGCGCCTTACTCAAGCGTCGACCAGCCGAGCGCGCCAGCTTTGAGGAGTTCTTCAAGAGCTACGCGCTCGCGAAATCCAAGTTTCCTCGCCCAGCCCCAGAACCTCCATCACGTACGACAACTCTCACGACTTCGCCGAGTACGCAACCGGAGGAAGAAGACGATGCGCCCATAGGGCAAATACCTGAGCATCATCGGGTGATACCTCCCGAGGTTCTCGATCCAAAGGCGATGATCCCGCCCAGTAAGTTTCATTTCCGGAGACGGGATACAACGTCAGAGGACGTGCCCACAACGACTGCGCCTGGGCCGCCCTCGCGCCGAAGGTATCTCGATATATTAACATCGCACTTGTACATTGCTGATGTCGAATCTCATGCAATCAGCCCAACTTCGTCGCATGGTAAGGCACCTACCAGTCCACCTGTCGAGCTTGCTCGAATACGGACTAACTCACACCCCGATACACCACCTCTTGGCAAAGATCGCGTGGCTCCTAAGCCGTTATCGACTGAGGGTTCGATAATCCCCGGTGAGTCGGAGGAGGATGGCATCATCCGGAAAGAATATGTACTAGTAGGCGACGTACGGGCACTCGAGTTCAATCGAGCAGTCGATGGTACGTGGTTATCCAGATCACAACATTCTTGTTGGATATTCACGCTGCCTACTACCTTGCAGAACTCAGCACAGCCCGCCGTCGGCCACTTCGGGAACGGCGAATTCCGGGCTCTCCGCTCGCGGACGAAACATATCCTTCAGACCGCCCATCCCCATCATCACGCTCTAGCTCCCCCCTCTCCGCACCAGTACCTACGACGTACAACACAACATTTCCTCCCCCACCTCACCCCCTTGCGCCACCGCTATCATCCTCTCCGACACGGGTTGCCTCGAACGCCCTCAGTCGTGCCCTCAGCCTTGCGTCTCGGAAGCTCTTTGGCGTGTCAACGCCCAAGTCACCCATCTCCCCAGGTTCAGGTCATTACCGTACCCCCTCCTCGCCGCGACGGCCGCAGATTCTTCTCAGGACCCCCACAAACGAAGGAAACTTTGAGAAGGATGGTGCTCCCGCGGAACGCGATCCAATGGAGGACGAGCTACTCGCCGCCTTGGAAGAGCTCGCGCAGAAAACGGATGTATTGACTCACTGGGCAGACGAGATGTACGAATATGTGAAGGCTGTTCCACAAAGTTCGTTTAAGATTTCGATCTCTCTTTGCAAATCTCATTTCCGTGATGCACAGAACCTCTTCCCGATCCTACAAAGTTCGCGCGCCGCGAGGGCGAAGCCGAGAAACACGCTCAACGACGGCGGAACGCTGATCAAGAAGCGGAATACAATGCCGTGACGTGTGTCGCTATATACATGCTTTTGATGTCCTTCTCCCAGATGGGCATCAATAAGCTACGGAATTACCAAGAACACTTACGAATGCGGCATCCAGACGGAGAGTTCATAGTCAGCGAAGGCTTTGATGATGGTAATTGTATTAATGGTTCGAACTCGAAACACTACTCACAGTGGTCCTTTAGCACTTGCCTGGTTTAAAGACCAGTTCATCAAGTGTAATGACCGTGCAGCTCTCGTGAAGACTTGGTTGCCGGTGCAATACGACGGTCCGAAAATATACCTCGACCAGCTGGTTTATGATCGTGCGTTGATGCTCGTAAGTGACCCACCCCAGCTCTCCTCGTTCTCCCATCGACTGACGGTGTTGCGCAGAGCCGAACTGCTGCGCGGAAAGAACTCTTGGATCAGGCCACTGCTCCTGATGAATGCGAGAAGTTGTATGAAGAATCTTTGTGGTGCCTTTACACTCTGCAAGACGATCTTCAGAACGATAATCCTTTCATGGACGAGGACCGAACGACTATTGCTACATGTAGGCCGATGATATCTTCTTTCCTCCTGCGGGGTTCTGATTATTGAGCCTTTGTAGGGATAACGCGCACCAAGCTTCGCCTGGTGCGGTGTCGGGTACGGATGAGCATGACTGATAGGGACCGAATAAAGGATGCCCTTGCTGATCAGAACTTAGTCGACGCGAGATATCCCCCTCCCTGGGATCCACAAGCCGTGGAACAGCTTCAGCAGCAACAGCTCCAACAGCAGCAGGCTACATCGGCGGTCCAGAGATCATGACACGATTCATGACACTCCTTTTCTCCTTGCTCTTCGTCGACTGGACGTTTTGGAAACGCGCTGAAGATATCACATCTGACCCTATGGTTTCTTCGGAGCTTGACGATCTGCGCTTGTTTTATATACCTGGTGCTTATCTTTTCGAACTTACCTCTGCCCACATCTTCTGGAAATGTTACAGTTTTGATATTCGGTCTTTGTATCATGTAGTGTTATAGTATACAACTGGTACTATTGTACCACGTTTGCAGCACTTGGTCATCCTTTTTGTTTGGCACGAACCCCCCAACCACCTACGTTCCATAAACTCTTTGACCCAGCTGACCTCCAGGGGTCACAAAACCTGGATTCTGCTCCGAGTCGGTCATCAGACTCTCCAGACAAGTTCGTGACCTATTGGTGGTCCACATCAGAACCGTCGCAGTGACCCAAGAGCTCCGCATGCTCCCTCAAGACTGTAGCTACCCATATGGACCTTAATTGCGCCAATCATAGCAACTCCTGTTTCGATCTCATTGGTTCTGTTCAGTACGCGTTTGCAATTGGAACGTCGCTCGTCTCTAGTCCTGCCTGTGTGGCATTCAGGGGTTGAAAATTCCCCCTCTTGCCATGTGGCGTCCAATATCGATTGACGGCAAACCGCGACCCAGCGCGAGGCCGAGGCTGTCGTCACGGCGTTTTGTGCTTGACTCTTGACGGTCAAAGCAAACACCCAAGTGAAACGAGAAGACCACCAGCAAATATTCAAACATGGACTCCCTCAATTTACCCCCAAATATCAGGTAATTACTTTCATCCGCACCCACTCATTGTCCAGTCACCCAATAAAATCGATAGAGATGCCATGGGTAACTACTCTAGAATCGCCAACTCGTCGGGAGTGCCGCGTGGAAAGGAGACAGTTCGCGAGCGAGTTGTTGCACGGCTCGGACTTGCGTACATGGGGACGGCTATGGCAGCATTCGGAAAAGCTCTCAGTGGAGGAGATTTGAAAGCAGCCCCGCTTCTCAATCCACCCATCGCGACAGGGATGACAGAATCAGTCACCAGGATACACAGCACGATCATGAAGCACGGTCCAGTTTCACATGCCGAATGGGCGGAAGTACGCCTACTTTTTCTTCTTTTTACCGTGTTTTCTGACAGGTTGGTGTTTATCTGCGATAGATACCGTCGCTCTTAAGACGTGTCCGTCATCTCCTACGCGTTTATTACGATGTGGTCGTGACCTCACGCAAGACCGCCGAGTTCAAATTTTGTGATATGCAAGATATCAGTGACGTTGGCCTTAAGTTGCACGAGGCTGGGCTCTTCCTGCAGCTGAGCCCAGCGAGACTTCGCGCACTGCTAAGCAGTGCGCCAGAAATGGAGACCTTCGTACTCGATGATCCCATTGACATCGGGAAATGGCGCCTGGAGGCCGCAGCCGTCGAAGAATCAGTGAAGGCTGACCCAGAAGCCGATGATGATGATCGCGAACGAATGGGCGATCTCGAAGAGAAGTCTGGGAAGGATTGTGCAGCCTACCAATTGGCATTCTTTCTTGGAGACATCCTCGTCGCTTTCTTGCTAAATCCTGTGAACGACGAGAAGGACAAGGAGCGCCAGGACAAAGCCGTGAAAAAGCTTGTCATGATGAGCACGATACCGATGTATCGGCGAGCATTCGGAGATCCCCTGACAGACGCAATGCGCCCAGTATATTGGACCCCAAAAGTTCTAGTCCGATTCTCGCATGCAGGAGGTTTGCCTGCACTGATCGGGGACTGGGTACGTGGGCTGTGCTGACCGAAAATGTTGAGTGCTGATGTTTTTGGAAGGCCGAGAGCACCTGTAAAGACGGTGTTTGCAAGTCAGCCATGGAAGAACTCCCCGGAAAGGCTTGGGCCCAGCAGACACCAGAGTCTCTTTTGGGGATCATGCGCGAGCTGATCCGTAAAATTGAAATGGACGGCGACGAATTCACGGTGAACTACAATTTATCTGTGTCTGATTTCTCCCCAATTGATGTGCTTGGACCCCAGGAAACACCCATTTTTGCCAACATCATGCATCAGATCTATTCACGATATGGTCTGGATCCTTTCGAACGCGCAAGCCACCTTTCGGACCACGAGATCATCTTCTACTTCCTTCACCGACGCCTTAGCAAACGGCCGGAAAAGTTTCAGAACGCGAGTGAATGGCTTCCTTTGCTGAAGAAGTATCGGAACGTCCCCTACGCAACGAGGAGACGTCATGGATGGATTATACTCACGGTCTCTGGCCGATGGGACTTGGTGGATATGTATGGTTGCAAATATACCGGATGCCCCGAGAGAAGTGACCTCTTGAAGCTCAAAGCGCTCCGGATTCGAGGACATCGGGATCCTGTGGTTGAAGATCGCTTCTTCCAATGGGGCGGTGCAAGTAAAGCTTGTACCCGGTGAGTGATGCTCATCTCCGAAGTTACATTTTTCTTACCTTGCTTCCCGTTGTTTCCTCACAGATGTAAATCTGTCTCATACTGTGGGGTTGCCTGTCAGAAAGCTGACTGGAAGAGACATAAGAGCGAGTGCGAAAGAGAAGCTGCTGCAAATAAAAATGAGGAGATTTAAGATGGATCAATCCCGCGATCCCAGCCCCAGTGATAACATATTACTCCTCTAATCACCATACCTTCACATTCCATGTATTTACCCCATGTTATTGGACTATGTAAGAGTTAGTGCCACTCGCTATAAATTATAATACCGTCACATGCGACACTGCGATAGAAGTCTGATCAGCGCAAGTAAGCCATTTATGATCAGAGCACGAGCAAATATTATGAGAAATGCCCATATCTTGGGAGCCTCCTTTGGATACTCGTAGCTCTACGGGTCGTGTCCACGATAGGCGCAGAGTAAAGTAACCAGATTAAATTTATCTTGCAACCCCATTCAATCTTTGAAAACCGATCAACGTCGCAAAGATGAGCCTATTGGTCATATTTTCACATCCGTTGCCATTCCCATCAGAAGTCGAAGCTCTTATTTAGGTCTTCATGCAACAACTCTCGCATCCCCGGGGGGAGAAGCGGCTCGCCCTCGGGGTCAGCAATGTACCCTGAAATGTCGGCAGATAAGCACCCGCATCCGCCAGAGGGGCAGCCAGGACTGACTGAAAGGCATCTCCACGCTCTCTTTGGCGTTAAACTTAATCGTTGGGAAATTCTGTCATACCATCCCAAAATCAGGACCCACTCATATTTTGAGCCAGCAACGGGACTTACGACGTAAGGTATGCCATCTAGAGGGACTGTTGTAAAAAAAGAGACAGAGGAACGCATAAGTTAGTGAGTGTGTATTACTTGCCAAGATTACTCACTTTTGTCATGGACAACACGCTTGGTAACACCGAGTGCAGTGTCGGTAGTCATCTGTACTGTGCCCAAGTGACGCGCTGGGAAGCCAAGCTGACGAAGCTCAGATGTGCGGTCGCGGGGTGGATCGTCCCCTGGATGCTGAGTGAGAATCCTACGCCTCGGAAACGAACAAAAGTACCTAGAATTCCCTGATGTAGTACCCATCTGTTAATCAGCTCGAGAAGGGAGCTGATAGCTTACCCCGAATAAGAACCAATCAAAGTCAACGCCATCTTCGGGTTTGAGTTCTCGTTCGGCTTTCGGGTCGAGCAAGCAAACCTTTGCGAGGGGAACGTCTCGGCTTTTGAGCACGTCCATGATGGGCTCTGTATGAACTCGAAATGAATCAGGCCTTCCGATAGAAGCTAGCTTGTTTCGCAGCGAGTCGCATGAATTTCGGGAGAGGTGAGTGAATTGAACTTGAGCATCCGGACCAGCCAGCGAGATCATGTGCTACCAGATTTCTTTGATGTGGGCTGCATGTTGTAATGGTGCACTATGGATTCGAGACTTACAGAATATTCAAGTTCTACCCATGGGGGAAGTGATCTTGGGGTTGTTTCGTCTTCCTCCATGTGTTCTGTAGTTACAATCAGTTGTGTAGACTTCCGAGGCATTGTTCGGAGCATACCGATCACATATGTGAGCCCCATCTTGACAAACCGAAGTAGAATTGGGTAGAGTTTGTCGCCGTGTCCTCAGATCAGTTGTTGTGGTAGATTCGCAGTTAGGTATCGGGATCTGCCTACGCCTCGGTGTCAATGCCACAGGGTGTCATGCTGTCAAAATTCGATGACACGATACAAACGGATTTCTTGACCAGCCCCTCTATCGGCGGCGACAAAATGCAACTTTTTTGTGCGACGTTGGAGCTCCTTAGAGATGTGTTGGACAGTTGAACGGAGCATTTGGGTCATCGATCTTTAATTACTACCATCCTTTTTTGGACATCTTCCCAGCCGATGGCTTCTTGTCCGTGTGCCTCGCGAATGTTCGGATGGGGAACCCACTTGGCAAGCAATCATTATCCAGAGCTCGAACTTGTCATACTACCTACTCACGAGACGCTCGTTGTCAGCACGCCACGGGCGCCTCGAATAAGCTCTGGCAGTGTTCCTGCTTGATGGTAAACCTGCGACTTCGGGGGGTTACCATGATCGTTCATTAGGTGTTCATATGTTTAATTTCAGCAACCGATGTTTTGCACGATTGCATCGGCATGTGCGCTTCGCACTACTTTCACGGTTCAATCGGACATGCTCAGAAAGACTGTACTTCTTTCCGAAATCATAATCACGCTGATGCGGCTTATCCTTCTCTGCTGAAGGGTCGCGACGTGCCAGGCAAGTGTGCAGGTTGGATCCGGGTCCACGTTGTACCATTTCTCATGGACACTATATAATCCGCAGTGCGTCAGGGGACGAAGTACTCTATCGTCCTCCCCTTAAGCTCAATATCACTCAGCCTCTCCGCGTTTCGACAAAAGTAATAAAATGGCGAATGTGAAATTCAAAATCGCCATCTGGTGCGTTGACAGTCTTTAAACATTTTTGCACCTCGATTTATTAGCTTCTTTTCGTGATCAAAGCGGTGGGGGTGTTGGTGGCTTAACGTTAGCTGTAGCGTTGTCAAAATATCCTGATATCGAGGTCGAAGTGTTCGAAGCTGCCAAATGTTTCACCGAGATCGGTGCGGGCGTGGGGATATGGCCCCGAGCATTCAAGGTGAAAATCTATCCTTGCCCTGGTAGCTGCACCTCATCTCACACTTCACATTCTCCTGCGAAGGTTCTGCGGAAGTTAGGGGCCGATCTAGAACAAGCGCTTCTTAGTAGAGCGACGGATTATGAGTGGACAGAAGAATTTGGTCAGTACGCCAGGTATCAATGATGCTTTACATGTAATCTCAATGCCCTCAGTCCCCTCCATGAACTACCGCAAAAGCGACCAATCTGACGGTGCCGAACTATTCAAGCTGATGACGAAAGGTAAACCGGATCTTAGCCTCCTCGCAGATCAGCCTTTGATTATCTTGCATCCAGGGGACTTAATGAGATTCCACCGAGCAGATTTTCACGGAGTATTACTCTCGTACCTCCCAAAATCTTGCAAGACCCATAGCGGGAAGCGACTAGTCTCATACACGCAACCAACTCTACCATCAAATTCGCCGATAACTCTGACTTTTGCAGACGGAACAACTGCTTCGTGTGATGTCCTGGTAGGGGCGGATGGAATTAAGTCCCCCGTTCGCGGATGCATGATGCGAGAGATCGCTCAGAATTTGAGCGGAGAGGCTGCGACTGCTGTACTCTCGTGCATCGATCCAATTTGGAGCGGAACGACTGCGTATCGCACATTGATTTGCGCAGATAAGCTACGCGCTCTTCAACCAAACCATCGAGCGTTACGAGAAGCGACAATGGTAAGCCAGTCCCAGCATTTTGGCTTGCATTGTCTAATAATCGAACTAGTATTTGGGAAAGGACGTTGTGAGCGTGTAACTGAGGATTCGATTAATTGCTCTCACACTCAGCGTCACAGTTCATCCTAGCGTACCCCATATCACAAGGGAGATACATCAACTTTGCAGGGTTTATATTGTGCGCCGACCTTGTCAGCACCGCGTATCAAGAGGACACCTCACACAGGAGACCCTTTGAAGGTCAGTGGGTAGGTGAACTTACCGCCAAGGAGTTCACCGATCCCTTCGAGGGCTTTGAGGAGGACGTGAAGCTGCTGCTCGAGGTAATGCAGTCCATTCCATCAATGGCTCCCCAGACTTAAAACAATTCTCCTCTCAACAGTGCGTCGAGAAAGGGACGCTATGGGCAGTGCACACCGTGAAGCACCTACCCACGCATTGCTATGGTCGAGTTGCTTTACTTGGAGACGCGGCCCATGCAATGATGCCCTTCCAGGGCTCCGGCGCGGGCCAAAGTGTCGAGGTAAGGGGATGAGTGGGTGTGTCATGCTGACGCTGACACTGTTCTGATGCGGGTAGGACGCGTATTTCCTCGCAACTGTTCTGGGACACCCTTCAACCACGCTGGAGACCGTTCCGCGCGCACTGGCCGTGTACGACAAACTCAGACGTCCGTTCTCAAGCGACGTCGCATTGCGCTCAAAATTGAACGGTCAATTGTGTGCGTTGCAAGAGGACGTGCCCTTATCAAAGCTGGGGGAGACGCTTACCAAGAACTGGGAGTGGGCTTGGTTGAGCGAGTTGGATGATACGTTGGAGGATGCGATGAAAATCCTGGATTCAACGTCATGACACCGACGCGACTCTGGATATGATGTAAAGATGCTCAGCTGTGTCGGCAGGTAGTCTTGGTTGTATTTCTTCCTATGTATCCTCAAAGAATGTAGCACAAACAGTAGATCCTAATCCCAACTCTCATGATAGCAAAGGTTGGAAGTGGAAGAAGTTAATCAAAGTAATTATCCAGTGTTGACGACTTAAACCGCAAGTACAGTAGAAATCTATAGATATGGTATAAATCCCCTCGTCTAGTGCATTTAGAAAAGCGAAGGCCGTATTCATCTCCTCTTTCCAAGGACTCTAGCGACGCTCGCCTTGACAACGCCTGCAGCTTTCTCCACATCCTTCTTGGTTAAAGCGGCAGTAACAGCAATTCGGATGGTAGGACGCGAGTCAATAGTCTCTTGACGTCTGAGGTGCTTGCCGCGTGTAATGAACACACCATTAGCGAGGGCGTCATCCACGATGTCTTGCAGGATGCGTTCCTCGGCATCGAAGTCATAGGTGGGAGGCATGACAGAGAGGGTCTGAGAAGCATTGCGAAGGGAGAAGTGGATGATTGGGCTGGCGCGATGACCGAGGAGTGTGATGCCCTCGGTCTTCTCAAGAACAGCACGGATGGCACGGATGTTCTCCTGGAGAGTGACGAGAACGGAAGGAGTGTTTCGCAAGTAGCTGATGGCCTCAGACGCAGAGGTTGCGAGCAGTGCGGGCATCGATGCGGAGAACACGAACGCTGTGCCGTTGATGCGCTAATGACGACATCCATTCGATCAGTTGTTATTTTGAGACCGCAGAGGGATGAGACCAACCTGATGTTCGGTGACAATTGTAGAGCCAGCGCAGAAGCCTCCGGCGGAGCACAAACCATTAGCGACAGAACCTACAAGCATGTCGATCTGGGAAGCCTGAGGAAGAGGTTAGTAAAAGTTGCCGAGCAACTACTCGGTGCAGACGTACAGGAACATTGTATAGCTCAGTCAAGCCACGTCCAGTACGGCCAACAGAACCGAATGAGATGCTTTCGTCGAGAATGAGACGATATTTATACTTGTACTTGAGCTCAATCTGGCATAACCGTTAGTGCCACAACGCACGTGAGCCACGAATCATACATACGAGTTTGGGCAGGTCGACCATTTCACCATCACGTTCAAAGATACCTTCAGTGACGATGAACCGGCGAGTCAATGGGCCCCTTCTCTTCTTCCTGTCCTTCTCCACGCTGATGAGAACATCCTCGAGGCTCTTGAGATCATTGTGGTCAAACCAGCGAACAGTCGAACGGGAGATGTGGATGCCCTTCTGAATTGCAAAGTTCACCGAACGATCTGCAACGATAATATCCCCGCGTTTGCAGAAAGCGGGAATGACCGACGAAATGGTAGAGAAGCCTTGAGAGTAAAGAATAGAAGATTCCGTTCCCAAGAACTCAGCGATGTCGCGCTCAAGGTTAAGATGCACGTCTGCAGCGTAGCTTGTGAATCACAGCGACGGATCAGCCACGGTTGCACGCACCGATGGTACCGTAGAAACCAGGAGGACCACAACTGCCGAGACCATATTTACGCAGAGTTTCAATGGCGCGCTCCTTGAGGTGTTCGTTGCCGGCAAGCCCCGAGAAGTTGAAGCTGGCAAGGTTGGTAACAGTTTTACCGGTGGCCAGAAGCTTAGGTTTGGGCCCATTGGGGCCAGCGATAATAGGGACGGAAGCAATATCCCGTTGTTCCCACTCGCTCAGAGGCTGCGCAAGACTGTCTGGTGCCCACTCATCGACGAGTTCATCAATTTCCTGGCGACCAAGTCAGTGAAACGCGAAAGTTGGTGCATACTCCAACCTACTTTTTCAGAGAAAGATATGAAGTTTTTCCCTTGCTTGTCCCCCCGTGTTCGCGACTGCAGCAACGTGCGTATCGCGAAAACAACTAGGATAAGCTCTAGAATAGTTCGTCCTGGGTCGTTCTGGTGCGAGGACTTGACATATCGTGCAACCACTGCGGAACCAGGCACTTTGTAGAACGTCGACTCCAGCTTTGAGAGAGAATAAGCCAATAAGGTGAGCAGTGGCTCGAGCGCCGACGTTGTACCGTCTGACATCGCTGACGGTCGTGAAAAAGATGTGGCGAAAAGTTTGGGAAACTTGCAAGCGGAACACTTGAGAAACTGCGCAAATCTCACACTAAGTA
>KN839845.1:0-98534 GCA_000827185.1 Hydnomerulius pinastri MD-312 | reverse complement strand
TGACATCGCTGACGGTCGTGAAAAAGATGTGGCGAAAAGTTTGGGAAACTTGCAAGCGGAACACTTGAGAAACTGCGCAAATCTCACACTAAGTAACTTAGCACTTGATGATTACATAAGCCACGCGCTTCCATATGACCGTCAGGGGTAAAAATATTCTACATATGATGGACAACGATAGGAAGATAGAAACAAGCGTAAGAAGGACAGAGCGGCAGATCTAGAGCATAGTCCAGGCTTCCAGCTCCGGCTCTCAGGGAAGAGCAAGCTATTAGAAGCTCGACTTTTGTCTTGGATCTTCGGCCTGTCTTTTACCAGCTGGGTTGCAAGCGCTTGGAGTCCATCGATAATGCCAGGTGGTTGCCATCGGCGAAGCTTTGGTAATATAATCCGTGAAGGAATGAATGAAGTAGTTCGCGTTTTGGAGGTGAACGCCGCGTAGCACCGGCACAGATGCGTGTTGGCCAGCATGCTGACTAAGCTTTGATTTTGATTTTGAATTCCAAGAAAGGCATCCATATTCAATATCGGGATCGAGTAAAAGGACTGGGTCGCACCTTGGACATGGGCAACCACCCCTTCATCCCCTTCTCTCGTCTAAGATTTCTAGGATATAATAATGAGTGACCATACTCCAGCTGATAACAGGAAAGGGGACATTTTACCCCCAAATAGTCCGTCCTTCACGCCGTTACACGAAGCTGTTGGACAACCGGAGATGCTCGCTGACGCGCCTAAAGGTCGTATATCCTGCGTATCAATTGATATACATGTCAACTAATAAGCATTATCAGCCTTGTTCCAAAAGCTCAGTATCCTAGACCGGCTGCTGACACCTCTCATTCTCGTATGCATGGTCATTGGTGTGGTCATTGGTGAATTCGTCCCAGGAGTCCAGTCGGCATTCGACACTGTCCAGTTTGACAGTGTTTCAGTCCGTGAGTAACGATGTGTGTATCTCTCAGAACATGACTGACCACTCGCACGAAGCTATTGCCATCGGACTGATAATTATGATGTGGCCGATCCTAACCAAAATCCGGTACGAAGCGCTCGGTCGCACCCTGCTCTCCAAAAAGCTCTGGGTGCATATGAGCATTAGCTTAGTATTGAATTGGATCGTCGGCCCGCTCGTGATGCTCGGCCTTGCTTGGGCGACGCTTCCGGACCTCCCGACATACCGGACCGGAGTGATCATGGTTGGGATCGCGCGTTGCATAGCCATGGTCATGGTATGGAACCAGCTTGCAGGCGGTGACGGCGAGTACTGCGCGATACTGGTCGTCGCAAACTCCGTCCTGCAGATTATTTTGTATTCGCCCTACGCGGTGCTTTTTATCAATGTCATCGGCTCGAACAAACAATCGGCGTTGCACCTGGAATACGGTGCAGTTGCGATCTCGGTGTTGATCGTAGGCCTATTCCTTGTTTATCCGATGAATCTACGACTAATGAGGAACTTACAGTACCTTGGGATCCCGCTGGCCGCTGGAGTCATTACTAGGTTCGCCGTCATGCACCTCACATCGAAGCAGTACCTCCAGGAGGTTTTCCTCCCGCACTTTTCTCCCATCGCGCTACTTGGCCTCTTATACACCATTATCGTGATGTTCGCATACCAAGGCCACCACATCGTACACAACCTCGGGCCTGTGTTCCGCGTATTCGTCCCGATGGTACTGTACTTCGTCGTCATGTGGACCTCTGCGTTTGGCCTCGTATACTGGCTCGCTCGGAGGGAAGCGCGCCGAAGAAATTCAGTGAGCGGGTCCTTTGAGTACGAGATGGCGGTTGTACAAGCTTTCACGGCTGGGAGCAACAATTTCGTGAGTTTGTCCTTTCGTGAGACATAATAGCGTAGCTGATGCTCGGGTTACCCCAGGAACTTGCGATCGCCGTAGCTATTGCCGTGTATGGTGTAGGTTCAGATGAAGCACTCGCAGCTACGATCGGGCCCTTGGTCGAGGTGCCAGTCCTTCTTGCGCTGACTTGGGTAGCCCAGTTCCTCCGTACACGGCTGCAGTGGGGTGGAGATCAGACGGGGGACAGCGAAAGGGGACATACCATGACGAACGAAAAGGACTGAGGAATATTAGGCACGCGCGTGTGGAAGAGGATAGAAACTATGCAGTTCCATTCTTTGGTAGAATTCTGGGAATATGATTTTGCAGATTATCAGTTGTGGTATTGGTGAATCCAAGGAAGACTGGTAATATATTTCTGTAGCTGGTTTATCAGCGAAGTACGCTTAGAAGACAACTTTAGGAAGCAGAGAGCGCTTGCGCCTGAGGGACAAGAGTATTCGCATATTTGGGAGACAATGTTTAGTCGTTGACGTCGAGGCCAAGATGAGACATATCCTCGAGGTCTCCGTTTCGATGTAGGGCAAAAGCTTGAAACATGACCGAGACTCAGCTGCAGGGTGTTTCTATTTGAAGAACGGGTGTGTCGGCAATACACCGGCTGCCCGAAATGGGCGACTCCAAGCGATCTGCCGAACCACAGTACTCTGATGACGGTCGCCCGGAAACTGTGAACGCGTCGATTCCGAGTGGTGGAATGTTGGGGATGGAAGGAGCAGACGAAATAGAGGTAGACTCAAGATGCAAACTCAAGGCTGGGGGCGGCGTCACGTTACCAGGTAGATCATGTGAGCGGAAAGCAGAATCCTCCTGCGCGGTTGCTACCAAGCTCAAAAGCTAGCGTTGTCGTGCGACGGTCGTAATTATGGGCGAAGGAGCATCGTGACATGCAGGAAGCAAGCATGAGAGGAGCGAGAGAAAAAACCAAGCTTCAATCAGCACGACTCGGTTGGAGACGGATTTTACTAGGTCATCGGCACCTCGCGGCGCATCATGGTGGTGAAGATCGAGAGTAGGCCAATGACGCCTCACTGCTCAGGTAGGCGATCTTGGTTCCATAGAGTTACGGGGGTGTCACTACTGGTGGAATGTGAAGTATATTGAATTAGATATATGATGATACCGGCCCATCGCGGGCTTGAGCCTACAGGTTAATCGATTAACCAGATCAGCGTTGAATGGTTTGGGGGGGACGATTCACCTGAGCTGGGTGTTTGTTTGGTATAAGCGTCGGATCGAAATAGGGGTCGACCAAAACCTAGTAAATGCCGTGCTGCGGATTAGAGCATGACGTCAGTGGTGAACGGTAGGATGATGAGCTTACCGCAATCACGCAAGCGAGCAATGCCGATAAGCCGTGGATAAGACATCAACAAACGGGTAAGAAGACGCTGTAGATCGGATGGGCGTGGTGGGCTGTAGCATTCAAGGCGGGGACCACAGCAGCAAGTCCGGGAGCGAGAGATAGCGAGGTCAGCAGTGGGGCGTCCGGACCTTTCGCAGAAACGTTCTGCGATGCGGTGTTGCAAAAGGCAAGACAGCACCTGTGCGGCAAAGTGTCGGAACGAAAGAACGGGGGTCGGATGGACATATGAGCGTCAAAAGCGCACAGGGAGGTCACCTCTTGGTTCGTTGCCCCGAGACGAGACCGAGGAGGGATTTGAGAGGCGTGCTTTCAGGGCAATAGAACGACTGAACCGGACTGTTAAGCGTAAGGAGGGGAGGGTGTGTGGATGGACCGCGAGATTACTTGTAAAGTGAGAGCTACATGGCAGAGTCTGGAGCGTTCGCTGTGTGGGAGTCTATCTGGAACGCTTGCTGTGTGGGCGTCTACAGGGCATGAGACGTGAAAAATGCATCCAATGCTCACCTGAACGTCTTCGACCTACTCTCTCGACTTTTCCTGCATCATCTCCTCGAGCGCTTGTCTACGTTCCATCCCTCTCCTCGGCCAACCGTTGCTGCGCTTGACAATATGTCAACCTCCGCTATCTCCGTGGATATGATGTCACTTCGTTCTATCTCCGATTCTTCCTTGTGGGACTCCGTCGTTTCCAAGAGGGAGAGCCGTCCACTGGCAGTGCCGATCCAGACTTTCGAGGGGCACGAAGGGTTGGTATTATGTGTCGCATTCTTCCAAGACGAGCAGCGACTGGTTACTGGGTCGTTGGATGGGGGTGTGAGAGTGTGGAATCGGGAGACGGGGGCACAGATTGGCGATGCTCTCAAAGGGCATACCGGGACTGTACATGCGGTGGACGTGTCTGGTGACGAGAGAACGATTGCGAGCAGCGGCATAGATAACATGGTAAGGATCTGGGATGCTGAAACACAGGAGTTGTTACACACACTGGGCCACGAGGATGAGGTGCACTCGGTGCACATTTCACCAGACTCAAAGAGAGTCGCATCGGGGTCATTCGGAGAAGTGAGAGTTTGGGACATGGAGACTGGCGAGTTGGCATTCAAGCCAATCAGCTGCGGTGACTGGGTCGTCTGTGTCCGATACTCACCGAGTGGAGACAGGATTGCTTCCGCGGCAACCGGCATCCAAATCTGGAATGCTGACACAGCGGAGCACATCCTCTCCATCTACGAGTACGACCCGGAAGAGGTCTACTCGCTGGCGTGGTCTCTCGACGGAGAGCAGATCATCGGTGGTGGAGAAGGGAGCATAATCATACTCGACATTTCAACTGGGGATCAAATCCGCACTTGGAAGATGCACGCCGGTTTCACCACCATCTCGCTCTCACCCAACGGAATCCACTTGGCTACTTACGGTCACAACAAGAAAACAGCCTTCGTGTTCGATATCACAACAGGGGAGCAAATTGCGGCATACGAGCATGACAACAACTTCCAGGGAATAGCTTACTCGCCATCGGGGCGGTTCATCGGGACTGCTTGTGACGATAAGAAGGCATATCTCTGGGATGCACCAGAGGATCCTCAGACTGCTGTGAGTTTCTACCTCGTTTCCTGTACGTTTTTACTCACACACGATGTGCCAGTCGCAAAAGGTACGTACATGCGCTCGCTTTGCTTGCAGATCACTGACTTTCTGCCAACAACTAGTCCCCAGGATCTGCATTCCTAGATGTATGCTATAGGTTCTCACTTTTCTCCTTTTACACGATATTGACGGCCTTTTAGCTGCCTGCCGTCGCGCCCCAAGGAGAACCTTCGCAAGACCCAGAACGGCGGGGATATGACTTCAGAGGCTTCTTCGATGTACGTTCATCTATCTACTCATCCCTTCCCAGCCATCCTGACTCGCTACTGTCCAGCTATCCGCCGACTCGCGTCATCCTGGCAACGCCTCAAGTCGCCACCAACCAACAGCACCAACGCCTCGCCTCCCTTTCAACCGTTTCAAGGACACAATCACTGGTCAACTCAATCGCAGACAGGGATCGAGCGCAGGAGGTCAGGAGAATGGCGCGCGGCTTTCGTGGTGGAACCGCACGCGATTTCGCGCCAGTGAACAAACCGTACGTTTCCATCTCACAACTATTGTAACTGTCACACGCATACACATACGCATCACAGCGTCCCGTCGACGATGGCCGACCATCGCCACGTAATGTCCAAGCTAGGCACGCCCAAACACACGAAGAACCGGAGAACGAGGGAGCTCGTCGAAGGCAGGGACCGCAGGGGGATTGGATTGCAGAAGGACGGGATCGTCGCGTGCGTTGGTATTATCCTGCGCCGAAATCGATGAATGCTCATGATGACTTCAACAGATATTCGCTTGGGAGACTGGGCCTTTCCCGGACGAAATCGAGCGCGGATGCTTTTATCACCTTGCGTCGTATATATGCTATGGTCGAAGGGATCCAGATTTGCCTATCCCTGAAGAAAGCGCTCGCCCGAACCCATCGGAAGCGGCGGGTCATTCACGCGTTGTCGACGCGTTCCACCGCGTACTGTTATTCTTACATCTCCGGAACGCTCAGCCTGCCGACGCTATCCCGTCGCAGTCGCTGACCACCACCCCAGCCGTTCCTTCTGCGAGCGTCCCCCTGCAATCGTTGTCTCCCAATAACGTGGCGTCTGTTGGACCCCGTGATCCAGCTGTTGCTTGGCTTTCCCCTCCCGTCGTTGTCGTTTCTCCTCCCGTCGATATGTCAAGTTCGCTTCCTCCATTGTCATCGTCAGATGGAGCAACAATGTCGTCGCCTGCGTACCCTGTCACTCAGCCTTCGTTCTCGCCAGCACCAGTTTTGCCCTCTTCGTCGGGTTTCCCTCCGACATCCCCAAAGCTAGCCACGCGCCCATCATCATCACAAGATTCTGATCTCTCTTCGCTTCCACCTGACGAAGCATCGATCCTGCGTGAGTACCGACGACAGAAAAGCAGGTTTGCTGCAGCCCCCGGGACTCCCAGCGAGCCACCGCATGATATCCAGTCTATCATCTATCCGCCCTACTCAATGTCTCCACTTCAGACTCTGGGTCCTATCACACACCATTCACCTTCATCGCCATCCTCGTCATCCCCTCGTCATCCTTCACTCGATTCACTTCCTCGCGTACAGGACGTATCATCGTTACCACAGCCTTCTTCCCTGTCTTCTGGTCAACCTTCCTCCTCGTCTATCCCCTTGATAAGCGAGGCAGATCCAGTTGAGGCAGCGAGCCCTTTGTCCCCATCACCAGCAGAACACAATCTTGAGCCGGATGCACAGCTTCCAATGCTGCCGCACTCAGATCTGCGTGCGGGCTCGCAAATGGATATCGAAACGGACTCCTCCCCCATGTTGGAGTTCGAGAATCCGTGGGCATCCGAGTAGTTCACTAACCATAGTAAATTGTTTGGCACTTTCTGCGTAAACTATGCGCTCGCGATCATTTGTTGCACGTAGATAGAATCGTGCTTTCGCTATGGTGCTCAGTGATACCTGATACTCCTTAGAATAAGATATGGCACATGAAGGCTCACACTTTATACCTATGATTCCCCGGTTATATATTGTATATCACTTTCGACGATTCTGCCAATGCATTTTGATACTGCTCGATATATCCTGCAGCTCAGTCGTCGTTCTCAACGTCAGCATTGATTTCTGCGTAAAGCGTACCGCCGGAGCTTTTTTGTTGGTGAAGGTTCGACAGGGAACATAGATTAAACATCACCCGAACGCGACAATCCACGACTGAGCCAATCAGCAAACGCGGGTGTTCTAACCGTCGGATGCGTGAGGCTGCAGACAACGTGGACATGCAGGCTGCTGTAGGAAGGATGGTTTTCGTTCAAATACTAGCGGACGTGAGCGCACGACTTGCCTTATTCGCGGTGGGTATCTCTGGGTACTACAGAAAAGTTAGCGTCGCTCAAAGTGCTAGACATAGGTCTGTATAATGTGGCGACCACAACATGTTTCAGTACCTCCGATACCACTGCGGTTTCAGAGCACAGGTAAGTTACTGACGGGACCTGAGGCAACCAATTAGCCCAGCAGAATCTCCTGACGAAGGACTGTGAGCATTGACCACGAATTAATGGCGAGAAGAACCGCTGGTATTACAGTGGTGGAAACGCAGCTGGGCGTTGAGCCTACAGGCTTTTTGCAGCAAGCAAAGGACATGCGTCCGACCTTTGTCGAGAAGCTGGAACTCCCCCACTATATGAGAGGGCCATATCGCCGTCATTGGGCAGAGAATCAGAGCGAGCATGAGCCAGATAATAGCACGTTCGTCCTGTTCCTCCAAAGGGGGGGACGGCTCATGAGCCTTGGAGGGTCAGATGGTGGGCATAACCTGGTAGGTCACCACGAATGCGTCATGGATTTGCGAGGAGACTGTAGTTGCGGAGCGGAGTTGCAGAGGGAAAACGGCCACGATCAGTCAATGATTGCCTGATTGATTCTGATCACTCAATCCGACCAAGAACTCGCCCTCTCGCGTGATGAGTAAAAATGCGGGCGAGGCGCTGTCGTGAGACGCAGAGAGCGGGATGAATGGGACAAAGACAAAACTGCGGGGCACCAAAACGACGCTTCGATGTATGACAAATGTGCTTACAACAATGAAGCCATCAGAGTTGCTAAGCGCTTCGAAACCTCCTTCACCGAAACCCTGCACACCGTTATCGCGAAGGAGAGCGAGCTTGAGGAACTTCAGGGGGTCGTTTGATTTGTTTTGGTGGGCGAGCTTGGTGCCGGTGGATCCGCGAAAGAATTATGGTGCAAGGTACATCGTTGGGCCAGAGAAAAGAGAAGAATTGGCCCAGAGGCCTGAGGATTAGAGCATGTCAGTCCTTCAGATCCAACGCGAACGCAGACAGCTAGCAACTATGTGGCAAAATGGAAGGAATAAATAGACGCATAATATGCGAATATCCCGCGAGATAGAAAGAGTACTAATCACGCATCGAACTTTAGACCTAGGGGTTGGGAAGGAGAAAAATAAAGATGATTCACTAGGCACGGTTCGGAAGGGTGAAAAGGTTGTTTTACCTACCATCATGGGAGCCGCATCAGATCTTTGCCACCTTGCGCAACGTCGCTTTGTATGCGGCCTTAGCTCTGGTGGAGCTGGAGTTAGAAGTGCAATATGGCAGAGGGGTGAAGTAACAATTCGTATTGAGGGCTTGAGCATGCAGCCCTGCCCGTCAATCTGCTACGCATTGTGAGCGGGTTTGGCTAAGGCTTCGGGGCGTTTGTTTGGCAAGAGCTTTGGATCTAAACAGACGCCAGGAAATTGCCGAACCTGGTCTCTTCTCTCACTCGGACTCCAAGTTCTCTTGACTTTGCTTCGCCCGCCCAGTGACACCCAAATCACCTTCTTCCTTGGCATTTGGCTCCTCATCTTCAATGAATAACAACTGGTAAGCCCTTTCGACACGAGGTAGACCCTTCAGGCCCATATCCTGGCTTTCACGTTTACTCTCCCTCAAGTCAACTCTGGGCCTAACCGGGCCCTATGATAGCAACGAGGGAGCGCCAAACGTGGAAGTTCAGGGTGTGGATTTTACGTCCTCCTGGACGTACACAGGATGCACGCTGACGTTTTCATAACCAGGAACCCTGTGTTTGGACTTCTCCTTCTCATCATAAACGATGAGCCAGGACCCTCAATTCTAGTGCGAGCGAATCATCAGCACCGGTGATCAGGGAAGATACGCTAGAACGAGTCGGCACGGCGGGCTGGCCTGCAGGGCGGGGATTACAGGAGCACGTCGGAGAATATGAGGGGCGCTGACAATGATGGTGAGCCATGGTCGAGCTCTGCACTCGAGGCTGGCTAGTCAATGGCAGAGGCGAAGGGAGACGAGAGCACGTTGTGCAGGGCTATGAATGTGCAGGGATGTCGAGGAGGAACTTTGGGAGGTGTTTTAGGAACAATAGAATGAATGAACGAGGTGGAGGGCGCAAGGATGTTAGGGCGCGCGAACGCGTAAACCGCGGCAATATATGTCAAGTGAGGGCTGCGGAGCGGTTGCTGTGTGGGCGCCCATCTGGAGCACTTGCTGTGTGGGCGTCTATGGGAGATGAGGCGTGCATCCAGTGCTCACCCGAACACCTTTGACCTCCTCTCTCCACTTTTCCTGCATCGGTGACTCCTCTCCTCGAGCTCTTGGCTATGTTACATCCCTCTCCTCGCCCAGCCGTTCCTGCGCTTGCCGATATGTCAACCTATGCTAGCTCCATGGATACGTCTTCCTCGTCAAACTCTGTCGATTCCAAGAGGGAGAGCCGTCCAGTGCCGATCCAGACTTTCGAGGGGCACGAAAACTGGGTAACATGTGTCGCTTTCTTCAAAGATGAGCAGCGACTGGTTACTGGGTCGGATGACAAGACCGTCAGGGTCTGGAATAGGGAGATGGGTGCACAGATTGGTGATGCTCTACAAGCACATACCAGTATTGTATATGCGGTGGACGTGTCTGGTGACGGGAGAACGATTGCGAGCAGCAGCATGGATCAAACGGTAAGGATCTGGGATGCTGAAACGGAGGAGTTGTTGCACACACTATTCGGCCACCAGGACATGGTGGGCTCGGTGCACATTTCTCCAGACTCGAAGAGAGTTGCATCAGGGTCAGATGATGGGACACTGCGAGTGTGGGACATCGAGAACGGTGACTTGGCATTCAACTTCAAGCCAATCAAGTGCAATGGCCAAGTGGACTGTGTCCGGTATTCGCCGAGTGGAGACAGGATTGCTTCCGCGGCGAATAGCATCCAAATATGGAATGCTGACACAGCAGACCACATCCTCTCGATCGAACTTCAAGGAGGTGCCGTCTCGCTGGCGTGGTCTCTCAACGGAGAGCAGTTAATCGGTGGTGGATGCGGGAACATTATAATCTTCGACACTTCATCTGGACAGCAAATCCGCACTTGGAAGGCGCACGACAGTTGGATCACCTCCTTCTCGCTCTCACCCAATGGAATCCACCTGGCTACGTGCAGCACCGATGAGAAAACAGCCTTCGTGTTCGATATTACAACCGGGGAGCAAATTGCAGCATACGAGCACGTCAAAGGCCTCGCTTACTCACCATCGGGGCGGTTCATCGGGGCCGCTTGCCTGGACAAGAATGCATATCTCTGGGATGCCCCAGGGGATCCTCGGTCTACTGTAAGTTTCTGCCTCATTTCTTGTACGTGTTTACTACTCATACACAATGCACCAGTCGCAAAGGGTACCTACATGCGCTCGTTTTGCTTGCATATCACTGACTTTCCGCCAACAACTAGTCCCCAGGATCTGCATTCCTAGATGTATGCCCCAAGTTCTCACTTTTTCTCCTTTTACACGATATTGACGATCTCTAAGCTACCCGCCGTCGCGCCCCAAGGAGAACCTCCACAAGACCTGGAACAACAGGGATGCGACTATGCAGACTTCTTCGATGTATGTTCACCCATCTACTCCTCTCTTCCCGGCCATTCTGACTCGCTACTGTCCAGCGATCCGCTACTGTTCGTTCTCCTGACCGCGTGATAAGTCGCCACCAATCAGCATCATTGACGCCTCGCCGCCACCTCAGCCGCCTCCAGGATGCGATCAGCAATGGAGTGAATCGCAGGCGAAAATCCCGTGCTGGAGGTGAAGAGACTAGCACAGGGCCTTCGTGGTGGAAGCGTTCAATTGTCGCGCTCACACCCGTACCACAGCCAGCCGTTGTCAATGACCAACATAGCCTCCAACATGCATCCGCTGGCATGTCCGATCGCACACAAATTCCCCCCGAGAATAACAATCCCGCGTCGGGGTCTAACAGGTGGAGGAACGGGACAACGCAACCGCAGCCTGTCCAGGTAGCCGCGGGAAGGGATAAGGCTGTATGTCGAATGCACTGATCTCGATTCCCTTTCAACTCACTCACTCATTGCTATAGTTTTGGGGGATCATTCATGACATCGAATATGACACCACGAACACGATTCTTTTCATGTTCTGCTATTGTCGAAGGCCACCCGTGGACGATGCAGCAGAGGACGAGCCAGCACCGGACTCTGAAGATCTCCGCCCAGGCACATCCAACACTGCTCCGAACCCTCCTGGTGGTTCGCGCGTCGTCGGCGCGTTCAATCGGCTATTGGTGTTCCTCCACATCCGGAAGCCCCAGAATGTAGACGTGATTGAGTTGCAGCCACCAACCACCACCGTCGTCGTTCCTCCCACGAGCATCCCCCCGCAATTGTTGTCTCGTAACGTGGCATCTGTGGGACCCTGTGACCTATCTGCTGCTCAACCTGGCCCTCCTGTCGTTGTCGTCTCTCCTCCCGTCGATCCATCAAATGCGCTTTCTCTGCCGTCATTGTCAGATTCATCGCCAATGTCGTTGCTTGCATCCCTCAGCCAGCCTTCGTCCTCGCAGGCACCACCTATGCCCTCTTCTCCAGGTTTCTCTTCAGGATCGCCCACGCCAGACTCGTGTCCGTCGTCATCGCAAATTGACGACTTTTCCCCATTCTACGCTTTGTCTCCCGACGAAGTAGCCTTGGTGCAGCAACACCGGCAACAACGGGGCGGGCCTGCTGTAGCCCCTGGAGCTCACAATGAGCCACCACACAGTAGTGACTCTATCGTCTCTCAATGCTGCTCAACGCCTCCGCCTGTCGCTCCGTTACCCGCGCAGCTTCCGACCTCGTCGTCCTCAGTTTCACCCACTACCCCCACCCAAGAGATGTCCACTTCCCTGCCCTCAGCGCACGTAGAATCGGGCTTGGACTCAGATTCAGAGCCTGGCTGGCCACAAAGTCGACGTGTCAATTCCGAACGCGTAGCCCAAGCGTTCAAGGACGCCCTGTTCAGATTGCCGGAAGAGAATCCTTGGGATGATGAATAGGTGTAAACCCTGTTTCGCCCTTTTCGCGCTTGTGTACCGTGGATCATCGCACTGTATCTGTCTTGCATGTAGATAAATTCTTTCATATTCGATCTTTACATGTCTACTGTAGATGCTGCTGTATATCCAGACCGCTTGGGTAGTGGTTACCTTGTCTCTGATACTGAATATTCAATCGTTGCGTTCGCCATGTTCTTGCAGCATTTGCGTGAAGTTCGAGTGGGGGAGGCGTGCGCGAGGCATAGCCTAGCGCTAGACTCATCTACTTACCCGACAAAAGCGAAAGGGGAGTTCGAGAAGAAAATGGGTGAGTGTGCGATTCCTAATATCGGGTCTGGAAGTTCAGATATAACAAGTTATGATTTTCCAAGAAAGCAGCTCGCGACGAGAGGCGTTTAGCGTTAGGCTCATCTACTTGCCAACCAGAATGGGGGGTCTCGAAAAAAAGTAGCGAGCGACTACAACGAGGATAAGAAGGGAACGATAAAACTGCCATGTCTGTCCCTTCGATCATTCGAGGCTGAACGATACTCGACGACGGACGAAGCCCCTCAGACATTATAGCCTGGCTTATCATCTGGGTGGACGGTCGACTAGATAAGGTTGTAGGAAATGATTATGCACCGCGTGTGGGGCATGGGGCGTTGCGAAGCACGCACCGAATGACTTGTGTACGGCGGACAAAATGATATAATGCCTGTACGCAATTCATGATATACCGCTATCGCCCTTGAATTGAGCTGGACTATGAAATGTGCCTGTCAAAACATCACGCTCGTCAAAGAACCGGAGGGGATCCTGCCCTTAGGTATGCTATGTTGGTGCTCAGAGGTACTGCAGGTTTCGACATCTCAGTGAATAGGACGCCGGCGATTAATGATATAGCGATGTGGCTATCATCTGAGCAAGAGCTGAAATGAACGACCATCTTGCACTCAGGCGGGCCCTCTCATTGGCCCGCGAGCATGCAAGCCAGCCCGAAAAGGCTTGTTACGCACAAGTTATGCAAGCAGTTTCCATACGGAGAGTAACATGTCGACCTCTGCGCTCGGCTAGTTTCGTAGATGGTGGTCCTCTCGCACGCAAATAGTGCGAGTGAATTATCATCACCGGTGATCGGGTAAGATATGCTAGAACGAATCGGCACGGTGCGCTGGCCTGCAGGGTGGGAATCACAGGCACGTGCCAGAGAACATGAGGAATGCCGACAACGATGGTAAACCATGGTTGTGCTCTGCACTCAAGGTTGGCTGGTCAACGAGGGAGGTGAAGGTAGACGAGCACGTTTTGTAGGGCTATAAACGCGCAAAGACGTCGAGGAGGAACTTTGGGATGTGTTTTCAGAGCAATAGAATGAATGAACGAGGCGGGGGGCGTAAGGATGTTGGGGTGCGCAAATGCATAAACCGCGAGATTACATGTCAAGTGAGGGCTGCATGGCGGAGTCTGGGGCGTTTGCTGTGTGGGAGTCTATCTGGAGCGCTTGCTGTGTGGGCGTCTATAGGGCATGAGGTGTGCAAAATGCTTATTGTGCAGTGCTCACCTGAACGTCTTTGACCGACTCACTCCACCTTGCCTGCATCCTCTCCTTGAGCTGTTGTCCACGTTACATCCCTCTCCTCGCCCCACCATTCCTGCGCGTGCCGATATGTCAACCTCTGCTATGTCGGTGGATACGTCTTCCTCGTCGGACTCCGTCGTTTCCAAGAGGGAGAGCCGCCCAGTGCCGATCCAGTCTTTCGAGGGGCACGAAAATTTGGTTACATGTGTCACTTTCTTCCAAGATGAGCAGCGACTGGTTACCGGGTCGGCTGACAAGACCGTCAGGGTCTGGAATCGGGAGACAGGGGCACAGATTGGCATTGCTCTTGAAGCTTGAAGGGCATACCAGTACCGTATTTGCGGTGGACGTGTCTCCTGACGGGAGAACAATTGCTAGCGGCAGCTTGGATAACACGGTCAGGATCTGGGATGCTGAAACGGATGAGTCGTTGCACACACTGAAGCCTGGCCATAGCGGTGCAGTGTGGTCGGTGCACATCTCTCCGGACACAAGGAGAGTTGCATCGGGATCAGATGATCAAACATCACTGGTTTCGGACATCAAGACCGGTGAGTTGGCATTCGAGCCAATTAAGTGCAATGGCGATGTCTTCTGTGTCCGATATTCGCCAAGCGGAGACAGGATTGCTTCCGCGTCAGGGGTCATCCAAATATGGAATGCCGACACAGCTAAGCACATCCTCTCCATCGAAGAACCCGGACTCTACTCGCTGGCGTGGTCTCTCGATGGGGAGCAGATAATCGGTGGTGGACACGAGCACATAACCATATTCAACAGTTCAACAGGGGATCAAATCTGCACCTGGAAGGCGCACGGCGGTTTCATCCGCTTCCTCTCACTCTCGCCCAATGGATCCCACATGGCTACTTGCGATTCCCTCAAGAAAACGGCGTTTGTGTTTGATGTCACAACAGGGGAGAAAATTGCGGCATACGAACACGGCGGTGACGTCTGGGGAATAGCTCACTCACCATCAGGGCGGTTCATCGGGATTGCTTGTGAGGACAGGAAGGCATATCTCTGGGATGCCCCAGATGATCCTCAGACTACTGTGAGCTTCTGCCTCGTTCTTGTACAGTTTTATTCACACACGATGTACTAGTCGCAAAAGGTACCTACATGTGCTCACTTTGCTTGCAGATCACTAATTTTCTGCCAACAACTAGTCCCCTGGATCTGCATTCCTAGATGTATGCTATAAGTTCTCACTTTTTCTCCTTTTATATGATATTGACGGCCTTTCAGCTGCCTGCCGTCGCGCCCCAAGGAGAACTTTCACAAGACACGGAACAGCAGGGATACGACTATGCAGACTTCTTCAATGTATGTTCGTCTATCTATTCCACGCTTCCCAGTCATTTTGACTCGCTACTGTCCAGCTATCCGCCGCCTCGCGTCATCCTGGCAGCGCCCAAGGGCGCCACCAACCAGCATCATCGACGCCTCGCCGCTCTTTCAATCGTCTCAAGAATGCACTCACTGTTCAACTCAATCGCGGACGGGGATCGAGCGCAGGAGGTCAGGGGAATGGTGCGCGGCCTTCGTGGTGGAAGCTCACGCGATTTCGCGCCAGCGAACAAACCGTACGTTGCCATCTCACCACTGTTGTTACTGTCACACCCATACACATACACATCGCAGCGTACTGTCGACGATGACCGAACGTCCCAACGGAATCTCCAAGCTGGACACGCCCGAAAGCACGAAGAACTGGAGAACGAGGGAGCTCGTCGGAGGCAAGGACCGCAGCGGGATTGGATTGCAGAAGGACGGGATCGTCGGGTGCGTTTGTGTTATCTTGCGCCGGGATTGCTGAATGCTCATGATGACTTCGACAGATATTCGCTTGGGAGACTGGGCCTTTCCCGGATGAAATCGAGCGCGGATGCTTCTATTTCCTCGCGTCGTATATATGCTACGGTCGAAGGGATCCAGATTTGCCCATCCCCGAAGAAAGCGTTCGCCCAAACCCATCGGGAGCGACGGGTCGTTCACGTGTTGTCAATGCGTTTCACCGCGTGCTGTTATTCTTACACGTCCGGGACGCTCACAATGTCACTATTACTGCATCACACCCATCTACAACCCCCGCCGTCGCTTCTCTCGTCAGCGCCCTTCCGCCGTCATCCTCGCATGCCTCAGGCGACGTGACTGTCCCCACCTCTAGTACCCCCCTTCCTCCCATTGTCGCATCCGCGCTGCCTGTCGCTCCGTCATCTGTGCCACTCCCGACCTTGTCGTCCACAGTCTCATCCACCAGCGCCCAAGAGAAGTCCAATTCCCCGCCCTCAGCGCACGTAGAATCGGGCTTGGACCCAGACCCAGAACCTCGCTGGCCACAAAGTCGACGTGTCAATTCCGAACGCGTAGCCCAAGCGTTTGAGGACGCCCTGTTCAGATTGCCGGAAGAGAATCCTTGGGAGGACGAATAATCAGAGTACCTGCTTCGCACTTTTCGCACTCGTGTACCGTGAATAATCGCACTGTATCTTTCTCGGACATAGATAAATTCTTTGATGTTAGAACTTACTTGTCTGCTGTAGATGCTGCTTATATCTAGACTGCTCGGGTCATGGTATGATGTCTCCTAGTGACCTTGTCTCTGATTCCAACTTTCGTTCACCACGTTCTGGCTTGCAGCATTTGCGTGAGGTTCGACTTGATTGTGTGTTCGCGTCCCGACAATCATAGATGCAGAAGAAAGGTGTCTTTCGGGATTTCGGAAGCCTTGGATAGATCTGCCAGTGGCTCCAATTTCGTGTTGCCGCCTCATAACCGCGCGGCTTCACGAAGGCATCACATACGAACAACTATGATAGATAGCGATGATAATAGCTCGAAGCCGTCACGTTGCTAGTGTGCCGTTAGCGCAAAGCACTCGCGTGCAGCGTGGAGGTAGAACTATAGAGCGTGGAAGTCGAACCGGAGAACCTGTTCTCCGTGCTCATATGACTGTCCTCCCCTTCACCGTTCGTTCCCATAATGACGCCCAGATCCTTGAGGTCCCGTTGTAGGATCTTCGTAAGGTGCTGCAAACCCGCCTGCTGGTCCGATAATATCTGTACAGACGAAGGTCAGTTCCCCATAGCATACTCGTCAAAGAGGAAACCCAACGAACCTGCGTAATCTGCTTCAACCCTTCCTCATCGACAACCGTCCACTCAACCCCCGCGTCGCCCCCAACCTTCCTCCCCCTTTCCCTGGCCGCATTGACAGCACCCACCAATGCCCAAAGTTCATTCAACTTCCCCCTCATCTTGCTCATACCTCCAGGTCTTCTTATGTCCTCTTCCATATCCTCGAGTGCAACGCGCAGCGCCTCTTCTTCAGGCCGGATTGAAGAAGAACGGACGGCTGGGATAAGGAGGTGGAGGTGTTGAATTAGTTTTAGGAGGCGGTGGGAAATGTGAGTTTGTTGAGAGAGGGCACGGTGGACTCTGGCCAGGGTGGTATCGTTGTGCGTTGCTGTAAGAGACTGGAGACGTTTTTTGAGTTCCTAGGAAGTGAGCGTCAGAATGAGAGAGTAAGAGGGTAGGCGCTTTTCACTGAAGTACCTTCAACTTTTCTTGCTGAGCGGTTGCCTGTGCGGATTGAGCTTCTACGCGCACGTTCAGTGCATCGAAACCGAGCGCGAGCACGGGTACCATACTAATATATCTCCCAGTTCAGAAATCTTTTTGGTATTCAATGATTGCATGAAATACTCGCCAGCTTGGATCAGGGTTTTCGCGCACCGCTCTCTGCCACAGCGCCTCGTTCGTCGCATTCGGCGGCCTTCCATACTGGCTCACTTGGCTTGGATCGACGAGATTATAAAAGTAGTGCTACATTCGCAAAGAAGACCGCATCTTCGTCACCACGACCACTATACAGTAGAATTGCGTGCTCACCTGGAACCGGCACTGCGGCGAATTCGAGTTCCAAGCCTCGGCGATGGCATCGATCCGCTGAGTCAATGCCACGAACTGACTATGCGGATCCTGCTGCTGACTCGAACCCACTGTCATCGGGGACCTCGATGCCCCTAAGGTCGACCCAGAACCTGAGCCAAAACCAGAACTCGGGGGTGCGAGTGTGCTCCCAAAGAGACTGCCTGTCCCCGATGACTGGGTAGTCGAACCGAAGAGCGATCCGAGTGGTTTTTGCTGTTGTTGTTGCTGCTGCTGCTGCTGGACGGGTTGTCCGAAGAGAGAAGTGGTGGGTTGGGTGGTCGTGTTTTGTGCGGGCGGTTGGCCGAAGAGTGAGGGTGGAGTGATGGTATTTGTAGTTCCCGCGCCAGTAGTTTGAGAGCCAAAGATGCTCGATGGGCTCTTATTACCGAACAAGGGGTTCGACGAGCCGGTCATACTCCCAAAGAGCCCGCCTCCAGAACCTGGTGCCTGCGTGGTCGACGTCGTGCTCCCAAAGAGACCCCCCGCTGCCGGTGCTTGGGTGGTGTTTCCGAAGAGACTAGTAGTGGGCTGCTGCTGTGTCGCCGTACTCCCAAAGAGCCCACCACCACTTGCAGGTTGCTGCTGCTGGTTGTTCGTGTTACCAAACAGACTCCCAGTAGGCTGTTGCTGTTGTTGAGTATTTCCAAACAAACTCCCGCCCGCTGGCTGCTGCTGGGTATTCCCAAACAACGATCCGCCCGTTGTCTGCTGTTGCTGGGTATTCGAAGACCCGAATAACCCCCCTGGTTGAGTCGTTGTGTTCCCGAATATACTACCACCCGGTGCAGGCTGCTGCTGCTGCTGCTGGGTGTTCCCGAAAATGCTCCCTCCGGTCGCCGGTTGTTGCTGTTGCGTGTTCCCAAAGATACCACCCCCAGTCGCAGGCTGCTGCTGCTGCTGCTGTTGTTGCGTATTCCCAAACAAACTCCCGCCACCCGTCGCCCCCGTGCCCGTGTTGCCAAAGATACTACCCCCAGCCGCAGGGGGTGGGTTCCCGAATATACTCGACCCTGCTCCCGTACCGGTGTTTTGACCTTGTTGCGTGTTGGTGGTGCCACCGCCGAAGATGCTGCCCCCCGCTGGGGTTTGACCAAATGTGCCAAAGGCTGACATTGCGGCTGGTGAGTATCAAGGAGAGGTTATATTGAAGCGGAAGAAGGGCGTGTCCTGCGTCTATTTGAGCGGTCCGGGAGTTAGCGTTTGCGTTAATCGAGAACTCACCTGGGGTTGGGCGTTAGAGCTGGAAAGTGAGTTACACCAGAGTCCTCGACGGATGTGATAGATCTTAGCCTGATCTATGATTGACCTTTAATCAACAATCATGGGACGTTCAGATACCTTCAGTTTCAACTGGGCACTCACTGGTTAGCAAGACTTCTGGCTTGTGGTTTACACTGAGGACGATCGAGGGCCTGAAAGAAACATACCGCAGGCGCAGGCGTAGGTGCGCGTTGAAGATCACGTGAGTAGGACCGAGCCCATTCGCAATTGCAACCGACCAGTACTAAGTTAGTACTCGTTGAGCAAAACCACATTCATCAGTGATGTCGATGAAACATAGATGATCGATGATCACTTGCACTGCGACCTATTGGCTAGCTACGAATAGGTCTACCTTCGTGAAGGACTCATCTGTCGCCCAACCAATTGAAAATGACCCCAGGTACTTTGAAATAGCCCTGCTGAACGCCCAGGGATGTCTGCACTTGTTGAACTTAATCACGCCCCCGATGATGCAGGTATTTTCAGTCGAGTTAATCAAGGACGCCCACCAACACAAACTGTAGCTACCATTGCAGTGCTCGCATACTTGTACTAGCACACTCCGGGCCGCCGCCCAGGAAGCAAACAGACACAGGCTTCATCGCGAAGAAGCTCAGCTCATGATGACATTTAGGAGATGCTCTGCGATAGCCCTAGCTATCTATAGCGAACTGTTATATCTCTCATGGATTTACCGAGGAAAGGCAGGAGGTCGATCAATCATGGAGCTGATGCAAGGACAAACCAACAGGCTCATTGAGTGAGCAGCTCGTAGGTCGGGGGACGCGCCAAGTCTCTAGAAAGGCTTAAACCTCCTTCTGAAAGGTCAGCATTTTTCCCATGATCTGCGATTATGGATGTTTTAATTCTGCGAAGGCATCGCCCGGAGGACGACCTTCTAAACTCGTCAGCCTGTGGCTATGGCTGCACTAGAGGACAAGGTTCAGTTTTCACAATAATAGGTAAAGACAGCCGGATTTTCGGCGAGGAGGTCCATCACTTGGCCCTTGGCCATTGACAGATTCAAGTTGATCTGTGCCTCTGAACGCAAAGATGATCAGCGTGCCTACGATGGTTTATGGGCTACAAATACAATGTCCTCAAGTCTACCAGGTGTGACCAGCACGGTTTCTTTCTTCTCCTTGCATTAAACTCTGTCTGCGACCTATACAGAATGTCCGCTGTAGCGTTTACGGGCGTGGATCTTGGCCTGTATACCGGTTCGACTCTCGCCGGGATTTTCGGGTGTTTGGTGCTCTATGGCGTTAGCATCATGCAAACGTATGAGACAATCCTTCCCCGATGTACCTTCGATTGACGCCAACTCCTGAACTTCTAGTTTTATCTACTACGTTGGGTGAGTGCCGCATGAGTATGCCTAATCAATGACTTCAACTCACTGGTGGATCCAGGTATCCCAAAGATAGCATCGCACAGAAGCTACTCGTGAGCGATGCGCTTCTTCGCGATCTACTCCTCTCTCAATACCCCCTAGGTGGCTATCGTCTTCGTACTCGACACCGCGCACACATTATTGGCCTGCTCTGGCAGTGAGTACCTGGGAAGTATCACAAGGAATATCACACTTACGTTGTCGAGAAGTATGGAACTATCTTATACAGGACTATGGGGATCTTCCCAATATCTCGGTACTGCATGTGTACGTACCCTGCAGCTCACTCGACGTACACACTGGTATAACACTTTCGTTATAGTCCCATAACGCTTGTCATTCTGGTCACCGTAAGCCTTTTCCATCTACACACGAATGGAACACTTATGCCAGCTGCATTAGCCTCTCGTTTCTTTCCTCGTCCAATCCTACTTCGTTTGGCGGATATGGTTCTGTGCGTCTGTTCATTCTGTTGGAGAACACCTACTCATGCCTCTGCTCAGTAAGTGCAGGTCGCTTTAAATGGATGTTTCCCGCGGTTATGATGCCCTGCGTTACGCTACAGCCAGGTAAGCATTGCAGCCCCTTGAGTTGTTACACCTTGAACTTAAGTCATTGTCAGCACTGAGCTTCTGTAAGTGGCATTTACTGCTCCGAAGCCACGGTGTCCCTGTTGCCTGAGACAGATCGGAGCAGATTACATTGCAAAGCTTCTGACTACCCCAACTGTCGCGGAGCTCTCGAGTCCCCTGATGATGGTGCGAAGCGTACGCTGTATACAAACGCCGCATCACTAATCCCTTCGATCAGAAACTTGCCAACGCGTGCAATGGAACCGCCGCCGCAGTCGACATCACCATAACCATCGCCATGTGCACCCTGCTTGCAATGGGGCGGACCCGATTCAACGCAAAGTATGCCAAATTTCGCTCCCGTCCCGGCATCCAAACTTTAACGGATGCTTGTCGTAGCACTGATCGGATGCTCCTCCGCCTGATCGTCATCTCCATCAACACAGGTCTCTGGACGGCTCTGTTTGCTCTGTTTGCTGTCATCTTGGTGGGTAATACTCAATCACTGAGGCGGTTGGAGTTGACCCTCTTCTAGCATGTTGCTTACCCGGGCGACTTGATATACACCGGGGTGTACTTCCCCCTTTGCACATTGTATTGCAACACCTTAGTCGCTAACTTCAATGTCCGGTCATACGCTCGAGGACACGACCGAGTGTACTGTCTCCCCACAATACCTACATCGGACAGCTATCGGTCCGACAGGTCATCATGGAACCCTCAGCCGGTACGCAGATGTTCTTCCCTCGCGTGGGCCGCACTCACTCATGTTCCTCGAACGAAGCTTGGCATCACTGTGGAAACTTCGAAGGTCACTGACTCGGAAACCTTTCCGGTAAGCTGATGGAGAACGAAATCGCCAAAACTTAGGCTAATTGCGATTTTGCAGAGGAAGACTCCCACAGATACCCATTCCCGCGTGTGAGGTACTTACCAGCACGTAGGATTGTTACTTGCATATTTCATAGCTGTCCGATTCTCACTCTTTTATGGCCACTCTGGCGGGCGCGTTGCGAGCCTCGGCTTTTGCTGAAAGCAACAAGTGACGAGTTAATGTACGATATAACAGTTGCTTTATTTATTGACCTCGTATTTGTTTCTCTCCTCATTCTATGATCATAATGTAACACGAACAACTTGTGTCATCGTTAGCATCGATGCAGGGGTAAATACCTCATTCAGACAACAGTGCGGGTCGAATCTCCAGCTGATTTAGGGGCAAAACACTTATATAATCCACCACACAACTCGAACTTCCGGTATCCAGTGTCTCCTCTGACGAGACTGTGCTCTGTTCTCATTGAAATTTCGGGGATTCTCATTAACCAATTCCTTATCTGACAAGCGAAAAACGTGCAGAAAAACAGTGGGCTAGTACCAGCCTCCTCCTATCCTCCCCCTCCGTAACGGGCCCGTTGCGCGAGAGCCGACCGAACACGATACGAGAAATGAACCAACGAGACGCCATTTACTGGTGTTGATTCGACAGAGATACATGCGGGAAGGTCGAGCCTGTTATCATATGTGCTGACTACTGTAATGGTAAGTAAAATTAAGCACAGTTTCGAACTCAAAGAACTGACTGACTGAGCTTTGACAAACGTGCATTTATATCAGGCGCTCAAGACTCGGCGCTGGAAAGAATGTGGCTGTGTGCGCTCAGATCAAGGCAGCTATTTGCGTTGTCTCTGGTGTCGCTGGCCTGTGGTTTACACTAAGTACGACGATCGAGGGACTGAAAGAAACATACCGCAAGCGTAGGTGCGCATTGAAGATCACATGAGGAGGATCGAGCCCCATTCGCAATTGCAACCGGCCAGCACTCAGTTAGTACTTGTTGAGCAAAACCACATTCATCAACGATGTCGATGAAACATAGATGATCACTTGCACCGTGACATATTGATTATCTATGAATAGGTCCACTTTCACGAAGGACACGTCAGTCACCCAACCACTTGAAAATGACCTCGGATACTTTGAAATAGCGCCGCTCAGACACAGGCTTCACCACGAAAAAGAGGCTCAGCTCGATGATATTTAGGAAATGTTCTGTGACATCCCTGGCTATCTATAGCGAATTAAAGGGCGACCTTCTAAACTCAATGTTCACTTTTTATAATAATAGGTCAAGACAGCCAGATTTTGGTCCATCACTTGTCCGGATTCAAGTTGATCTGTGCTCCTGAACGCAAAGATGATCAGCGCCCACGATGGTTTATGGGCTACAAATACAATGTCCTCAAGTCTACCAAGTATGACCAGTGCGGTTTCGTTCTTCTCCTTGTATCAAATTCTGTCGACGACCTTTCTAGAATGTCTGCTGTTGCATTTGCGGGCGTGAACATTGGCCCATATACCGGTTCGACCCTCGCTGGGATTTTCGGGTGTTTGGTGCTCTATGGCGTTAGCATCATGCAAACGTATGAGACTATCCTTCACCCATGTACCATTGATCGACACTAATCCGTGAACTTCTAGTTTTATCTACTACGTTTGGTGAGTACTGCATGAGTATGCCTAATCAATGACTTACACCCGCTGGTGGATCCAGGTATCCCAAAGATAGCTGCGCACAGAAGCTACTCGTGAGTGATGCCCTTCTTTGCGATCTATTCCTCGTTCAATACCTCCTAGGTGGCTATCCTCTTCGTGCTCGACACCGCGCACGCATTTTTGGCCTGCTCTGGCAGTGAGTACCTGGGAAGTATTACAAGGAATATCACACTTACGTTGTCGAGAAGTATGGAACTATTTTATACAGGACTATGGTGATCTTGCCAATATCTCGCTAATGCATGTGTACGTACCCTGCTCACTTGACGTAGACATTGGTATGATGCCTTCGTTATAGTCCAATAACACTTGTCATTCTGGTCACTGTAAGCGTTTTCCATCTACACACGAATAGAACACTTATGCCAGCCGCATTAGCCTCTTGTTTCTTTCATTGTCCAATCCTACTTCATTTGGCGGATATGGTTCTGTGCGTCTGTTTATCCTGTTGGAGAACGCCTACTCATGTCTCTGCTCAGTAAGTGCAGGTCGCTTTAAATGGATGTTTCCCGCGGTTATGATGCCCTGCGTTACGGTACCGCCAGGTAAGCATTGCGGCCCCCTGAGTCGTTACGCCTTGAGCTTAAGTCATTGTCAGCATTGGGCTTCTGTAAGTGGCTCGTACTGCTCAAAGCCACAGTGTCCCTGTTGGCTGAGACGGATCGGAACAGGCTTTGCTGCAAAGCTTCTGACTACCCCAACTGTCGCGGAGCTCTCGAGTCCCCTGATGATAGTGCGAAGCGTACACTGTATAAAACGCCGCATTGCTAACGTCTTCAATCAGAAACTTGCCAATGCGTCCAATGGAACTGCTGCCGCAGTCGACATCACCATCACCATCGCCATGTGCACCCTGCTTGCAATGGGACGGACCCAATTCAACGCAAAGTATGCCAAATTTCGCTCCTGTCCCGGCATCCAAACTTTAATGGATGCTTGTCGTAGCACTGATCGGATGCTCCTCCGCCTGGTCGTCATCTCCATCAACACAGGTCTCTGGACGGCTCTGTTTGCCTTATTTGCTGTCATCTTGGTAGGTAATACTCAGTCACTGAGGTGGCTGGAGTTGACCCTCCCCCACTGGCAGCATGTTGTTTACCCGGGCAACTTGATATTCGCCGGGATGTGCCTCCCCCTTTGCACATTGTATTGCAACACCTTAGTCGCTAACTTCAATGTCCGGTCATACGCTCGAGGACACGACCAAGTGTACTGTCTCCCCACAATGCCTACATCAGACAGCTATCGGTCCGACAGGCAATCATGGAACCCTCAGCCGGTACACAGATGTTCTTCCCTCGCGTGGGCTGCACTCACTCATGTTCCTCAAACGAAGCTTGGCATCACTGTGGAAACTTCGAAGGTCACTGACTCGGAAAGCTTTCCGGTGAGCTGATGGGGAACGAAAAATGGCCATATCTTTGGCTAATTGCGGTTTTGCAGATGAAGGCTCTCGCAGATACCCATTCCCGCGTGTGAGGTACTTACCAGCACGTAGGATTGTTACTTGCATATTTCATCGCTGTTCGATTCTGACTCTTATATGGCTGCTCCATGACGGGCGCGTTGCGAGCCTCGGCTTCTGCTGAAAGCGACAAGCGATGAGTTAATGTATGATATAATAGCCATTCTGTTCATTGACCTCGTATTTGTTTCTCTACTCATTCTGTGATCATAATGTAACGCAAACCACTTGTATCATCGTTAGCATCGATGCAGAGGCAAATACCTCGTACGTTCAGAAGTGCGGTCAAATCTTTGGCTGATTTAGGGGTAGATCGCTTATATAATCCACCACACAACTCGAACTTCCGGTATCCAGTGTCTCCTCTGACGAGACTGTGCTCTCTGCAGTTCTCATTGAAATTTCAGGGATTCTCATTAACCAATTCCTTATCTGACAAGTGAAAGACGTGCAGAAAAACAGTGGGTTGCCAACCTCCTCCCACCCTCCCCCTCTGTAACGGGCCCGTTGCGCGAGAGCCGACCGAACGCGATACGAGAAATGAGCCAACAAGACGCCATTTACTGGTGTTGATTCGACAAAGATACACGCGGGAAGGCCGAGCCCGTTATCGTATGTGCTGACTATTGTAATGGTAAGTAAAACTAAGCACAGATTCGAACTTCAAGAACTGACTGACTGAGCTTTGAGCTCCATAAACGTGCATTTATATCAGGCGCTCAAGACTCGGCGCTGGAAAGATGCGGCTTTGCGCGCTCAGATCAAGGCAGCTATTTGCGTTGTCTCGAGTGTCGTTGTGCCTCGCCGAGCACAACGACGCCGATGTTCTCAACTTCTTCACGATTCTGTCATCTGCAGGATATGCCAGGATAGGAAATCGTCCTGAGTGGTCAACAGTCACGGCTGCAGCCTCAGTGAGATCGGACACGATGCCTCTGATAACTCTTCGCGCTAGTACTGAAATCAGTGATGCACAGTGTTGCTAGTCCGGCCCATGATGTCGAACCCCACTTTGTATTCTAGGTTCCCAGGAATTCGTAGATAACACGGATGTTGCTCTTCCTCCTATCTTCCAATCAATACCGTCTGCGCCGGGATATTTTTAGGTCAATTCGAAGACATCAGTCTCAGACACAGTAAAAATAGGAGCACGCTAGCTTACGACCCCAATGACTCGAACAAGACCGTCGTACTATCCTTCCATCTCACGACTCAAATGTGGGGTCTCGACAGACCTGCCAATTGTACTCAGGCATGGCAGGCTTACTGGTCTTTGAGTGGCGCTGCTCACTCGCGATGCAATGTTCGCCCACGATCGTAAGGCATAAGCTAACACTGACCGCACACTAGCACATCAGCGCTCAGCGCTCAGCCCCTGGCCTAATAATACTTTGTGCGAGGAGCTATGTGCCAGTGATTACTACAGTCACCTCGGTGCCTACCAAACAGGCCACAGCGGAATGGTAGGTTGGGCAATAGCCCTAAAAATACGCTTTCACTTATCGCCGGATGGACAATCAGCCAGCACAAAGCACCGGGCCTCACAAGTAGGATCGGTACATCAACACACACTAATTCCTCAGAATCCCAGGACCGTCGTTTGTAATGGGGGGGGGGGGGCACGCTGAAACTGATAGACCGGCTTCTTCCAAAGATGATCACTAGTGGACACAGGTAACCACTGCACCTCGGCGTCAGCCACCACCCTACTTATACCAATCGGATTGCAGAGATACCGCGGAACCAACAATCATCCTGACCCGCCTGACTTTTCACTCTCGTCTCTTGTCCACGCCGTGCCGGATGTCCGCCCCCATTGGATTCACCGGCGTTAACCTTGGCTACACTGAGGGCGCAACGCTCGCTGGAATATTCTTCTCTTTGGTGTTGTACGGCGTCAGTTTGTTACAAACGTATGCATTGCAGTGGTATGCATGTATAGGGTTCTGATCTGTAGCTACCTAGGTTCATTTACTACGTTCGGTGAGCACTACGGAACACCCACCGCCTTGGCCCGATCTCATCGCAGAATTCAGTTATCCTAATGATAAAGCTTATCTGAAGCTGCTGGTGGGCGCGGCTCCTCTTTGCGAAATGTGCATCCCTCACTCTTCCTTAGGTGGCAGTCGTCTTTTTGCTTGACACTCTGCACAAATTTCTGGTGTGCGCCGCTAGTAAGTGCGTTCGCGGTGCCTGAATAAGGTCTGGCTCAAATTGACTCGTGCAGTTTGGAACTATATGATTGAGTACTATGGGAATTTTGCCAACCTTTATGTATCACACGCGTGAGTGACTTGGGGATTTTCTCGAGTAAACCTGATTTCCTTGTGCAGTCCCCTCACAATCTCTGTTGCGGTCACGGTAGGTGCTGCCCACCCTGCGGCGCCAAGCGGAATAACCTGCGAAATTCTCATAGACAACTGCCTCCTTCGTCGCTCAATCCTATTTCGTATGGCGAATATGGTTCTGTGCGCTCTCTCCGTTTATTAAAATGACCGAGTGGTCTAATCATGCGTCCCCTCGTCAGTAAGCACAAATCGCTACTTCAAGTTCATCTTCTCTGCTGTTATGATGCCTGTCGTCATCGCCCAACCAGGTCAGCACCATTGCCCCTGGTTTGCTAGCAGTGTCTAATCAGTGATTGAATCTACCAACCATAAGTTCTCGGAATATGTGAGCCCTCATTGAGTTTTGTCTTATAATTGTCACTGAGCACTCAACAAAAATCCGATAGACTGTACCACAGTGACAATGATCTCTCCCACTGTCATGGTCATCTCGAGTCGCATTCAGACGGTCGCTACTGCATATACTGGTAGCGCAGCAGCCGTTGACATTGTCATCGCCCTTGCTATGTGCACTCTCCTCGCTACAGGGCGAACTGGATGCAACAAACAGTCCGTTCATATACTCTTGGTGACTTCAATCTGATGGTCAACTATCCTTAGCACTGACCGGATGCTCCTCCGCTTGATCGTGGTTTCTGTCAATACCGGTCTGTGGACAGCCGTTTTTGGTCTCCTCACGGTCGTCTTGGTAAGCATGGGCAAAACCTGCTACTCGATCGACGCCGACGGTTCTTCAGCTTGTGACACTTCCAAAGGACTTGGTATACCTCGGGGTATTCTTACCCCTTTGCACGCTGTACTGCAACACCGTGCTCGCAAACCTCAATGTCCGAGAATACGTCCGAGGGGGTAATGGACCCGAAGTATACCACCTCAATGACGCCGGGTCGTCGGAGAGGTATAGAACAGGCGGGACGGCCGCAGTAGTAAACTATACTTTGCCGGTATGTCGATATCCTTCATTATGACCTCACTTACATCTGTTGCTTCCATTTATGGCTCCTCATCAAAGCTCAAGGTCACCGCGTCGGCTATGAAAATTACCGGGAATGCGTTGGAGAGCCATGATGAGGTGGGTTGTCTTGGGTAGTTACTCCTCAAGCTTTCATTGACGCTGCTTTCCGCAGGCCCAGAGTTTCGAGCACTCCGACATTGAGAGTAAAGAAGTATGAAGCCAAGGACACAATCGCGTCTACTGTATGGAGCTCTTGCGGAATATTATGCAATGGTTCCTCTATGTTCTTTCGGCTTTTAGCCATTAAGGCATTGACACAAGGCGCATGACATTATACATGTCTACGTCGTGCTTTAGTACTTATTCACCTCATGCTTTTCTGACTTAGACTTAAGTGACGTTGCTGAATCTTACCTCAAGGCCAACCAGCCATCTGTGTTGGACGCCGTAGGTTACGGTTTCCACCAGACCGTGTGCACGTTCAGTTGTTCTTGCAATTCATAACCGAAGATGCACTTGGGTTCCCCTTCCAGTAATTAGTTTTAGTTGGAGCTTTGTATCAGACGCGAGGTTAACTTTGCATGTAAGGTCAAAAGGTGCATATGGGTCTTGCGTCATGGAGGACATGTGGATTACATGTAGTTTTGTGTCATCTCCCAAACACCACCGTAAAAAAATGTAATCAGAACTAAAAGTAAACACGCCGAAAATCAGTTTTCTGTCGGTGATGATGAGGGCGGAGGCAGGTCACTCACGCGGAGAGGCTGGAAGAACCACTTGTTCTTGCCGCTCTGGTACCGCTCCTCAAGCTGCTTCTTTATGTTCTTGCGAGCATCCTCCCGTTGCGAAGGCTCCTTGAAGGTCTCCGCTGCAACCGATCCCTTCAGACTCTCAAGCTCCAAGGCGTAACGTGTAGGGAACAGATGCGAGTAGTTGACGGTCTTCATGTCACAGTTGCTTAGTCCAAAATCAACAGAGCGACCTTCCCATGGGACTGACCTTGATGAATGGCTTGACTCTGCTCCGCCGTTGCACCTTCTTAGCACCCATACGGCGGGTGACTTTTCGTGGGTAGCGCTCGATGCCGGCAACGATCGCGTGGGGGTAGGGGCGCTCCTTGGTTCCCTCATCGAGCTGCTTGATGACTACGACCTTCTTGCCTGCCTGACGGCCCTGCAAGACGATGGCGACCTGGGAGCACACAGCAATTATCAGCTTTGTCCAGGATTCTTCGAGTCAAAGGCGAGATTCACTTTTCCTGGCTTGTAAACTGAATAAACGATAAGCTCATGAATGGAGTGTTGATGCAGAGTAACATTTACCTTTGGGCATCTTGACGTCGGCGGGGGCGATGGACTTCGACTTGCTGGTACCCAACGTCAGTAACTTGGTTGGCGGCAGCCACCCGGCAATCTCCGGATACGCTATACAGCTGTTCCGAAATAAGGTTTACTCCTAATTCAACACCTGTTTCGCAGTGGCAGTGCACGATTTAGTTTCGTACTGTGGTCAAACTGTGGTCACAACGATGTTGTACTAATGCCTTGAATTCCGTCCCCTCATGCGAGGCTCGGACTTTTTTCAATCCAAACAGCTTTGAACGAACACGCATAGTACTAATCGTGCGCCATCTATGCTTGTCTTTGGCATAAACTTGCAGCCTGAAGTTTCTTCGCGAACTCGGGGTACAGACGAGCCAAGACGAATGTCTTGTCAGTATTACTATCTCTGATGGCACGACTGAGGAGCACGCGGTCCCCTCTAGGTTCTAAGTACTTGAGTCTACTAGACTTTCCTTGGGCGTGGGAGCCTTTTCGAGACCGTGCTTGACCGTGCACTATTGACAGATTGCTCCGCCATCGGCTGTGAGCTTCACAGCGTCCACTCACCTCGCAAATCCGTGATCCACTCCGTCAGCGCCGCTAACAAAGCTACTAGCATGAAAAATGCTGCAGCATCCCCACTCATCCCACATGGTCCTTGAAAACTTGGCACGCAGGACAGAACGATGGAAGTATTGCTAGTGGCCATTATTAAGTTATAAAGCGAGGATCTTCTGGAGGTCTTGTTCTCCACTCACCCTCGTCTTTACTCATTGTCCTCTGTACAGATACCCTTGCTCGCTATGCGCTTCACGCTCGCTACAGTTATCGCTGCTCTCCCTTTCCTTGTTGTCGCGGCTCCTCAGCCCCATGTCAGCACCGCTATCCCCATCACCAAGCGCTCCAGTCTCCTCAACCCCGATGGTACCTTGAACGTTCACGCACTCGAGTCCCATGTTGCTTCAGCCAAGGCGTGCGTCCTAATCTTTCGTATCTCCCAACTGTCGTATGAAATTGACTTGCACGATCTAGTAAGGTTCTGCGAGGTCTCGAAGCCTTTGAGAAGAACCTTGGCATTTCGCACCCCTTGTCCGTCTCTCAGAAGAGCGCATCAGGGGGTGACGCCTTGATCGATGCCCAGGATGACCTCTGGTACGGCTCAATCACTGTCGGTACCCCTGCAAAGACCTACAATGGTAATTCTGTCTCGTTCCCCTTGTATGGATGCATGGCTTACCCTCTTTGTCAGTGGACTTCGATACGGGCTCAAGGCTTGTTTCCCTCGTTAATTAAATGTCATCTTTTCGGCTAACTTGGTTATAGTGACCTCTTCCTTCCTGGACCCAAGTGCGGCTCGTCCTGCAGTGGCCACACAATCTACGATCCAAGCAAGTCTTCTACCTCCAAGGACGTGGGCAAGACATTCTCTGTTCACTACGGAGATGGTTCTTCAGTCGATGGCGAGCAGTACAGCGACACGGTCTCCATCGCTGGGCTCAAAGTGAGTTCGGCAAACGATCCCAAGGCGTGGCTTCTAACAGCTCGAGCAGGCCACAAAGCAGACTCTCGGTGCTGCGACCCAATATTCCACTGGATTTGCAAGTAACCGGTTTCCCCCTGATGGCTTGATGGGAATGGGTTTCCAGTCCATCTCCGAGTATCACGCAGACCCTGTCTTCCAGAGCCTCGTTGCCCAAGGCCAGACAAAGGCCCCCGTGTTTGCATTCAAGCTTGCGTACACTGGAGCAGAGCTCTTCGTCGGCGGTGTGAACCCCAAGATGTACAAGGGTGACTTCACCTATGCTAAGGTCACCCGGGAGGGCTACTGGGAAGTTGCCATGGATGCTGTGATCGGCAATGGCAAGAAAGTGTTGGCCCACATCGACTCCATCATCGACACAGGTACCACCCTCATCGTCGTACCCAAGGCCGATGCTGCAGCTTTCTACAAGGCTGTCGGTGCCCAAGACGCGTCTGCCACTGTTGGGGATGGGTACTATTCATGTACGTTCACATACTCCCAGCCTCTCTGCTGTGGTTCTGAATATTAATACGTATATAGTCCCTTGCGACGCCGTCCCCAAGGTCAGCCTCTCCTTCGGAGGCAAGGCTTTCCCCATCTCCGAGGAAACCCTCAACCTTGGACGCGTCTCAGGCAACACTTGTGTTGGAGGCATCGTCGGAGCGGACATGGGTGCTGGTAAGTCCCTGACGTGATGTGAAGTTCGGGGCACCGAAAACTGATCGTGTTGTACGCGCAGGCTTCTGGATTGTCGGTGACATTTTCCTCCGCAACGTCTACACTGTTTTTGATGTTGCTAGCTCACGCGTTGGATTTGCTGAACTTGCTTGAGCGTACACTGCCATATCAGAATCGCATAATTTATTTAATTTCATAAAATACATCATGACTGGTTTGTCCATGATTCCAACCTTGAACCTTCCCTCACTTCCCCCCGAACTTGACGTGAAACAAATATTATGTGCGTGGAGCATCACACTGCGATCACAAGCCCCATGTTCTATCAGAATGCCAACTCATCTAAACTTTCTATCTCATCCCCCATCAGCCAGCAGAACAACAGGACTGAATGGTTGCTGGCCTCATGACGAGCTTGAACTATCCCAAGCATATGAGTATCAACGGATCCCCGCACTGGAAGAAATCCGACATTCTATCTGCGCCACCGAAAATTCCTGGGGTGCTTTCTTGGGCGTCTGTTCGCGGAGCGCCCATGGCACCTCGTGTTTACCTTACCAGTTACCACAGCCTCCGGTTCCAAAACCATCATCCACGTCAGGAAGAAGACAGCGGATGCGTTTTACCGAGGATGAAGTCGCCGACGAGTCATTGAGGCACGTCAAGCGCTGGGGCTTATCTGCCCATGGCATCATACCCGTCAGCCCGTCAAACACATCGGCCTATCAGCGTGTGTCCAAAAATATTTCTCCACGGAGATACGAGAAGCATTCTCCGTTTCACCTTTGGATGTCGTGATGGTTCTGTCGGATTGGATTGATGATTTCAATGGGCCCATCACAGATTCATGCAGCGTGGCCACAGCTATCGCCGTTTGTCAGGCGACCCCGACTTCTAAAATTCGGCTGGTGACCAACTCACATGCTATCTGCTGGAACTCCCAGGTTGTCATCAAGTAACGCTCTGCGCTCCACTTTGTTTATTAAGTACTGCCGGCTTCGTCAAAGTGTACGGTCAGCTGGCAGCCGATTTATTCCCACCCATGTGTCGTCGGGAGCGGTGTGGCGCAGAGGCGAAGTTTCGTTGGTCGCCCGTCAGGCAGCCGCAAGCTTCCACAACAATTCCAAGGAAAGCCGAAGCATCTTTGAAAGAAGCTCATTTATGCAGCGAGCTTGCTCCAAGATCTAGGGCTGCTGATAAGTCCAGTATGTACTAGTTGATCAGATCCACGATCAAGGTCGATTCGCCCCCTTGTTCGGTCACAATGCCACTACTCCGTAATAGACAGGAATTTTTTATTCTGAAGTCCGGTGTCACCATACTACCTGCAGCGATAATCAACAGTGATTGCAAGGCAACAAATTTAGAAAGAATGTTCTTCGACATGGCAGCGTAAATCTGATGAGTCGAGGCAACGAGGAGCAGAACATCGCAACAAACAATAATGTAGCTAGTCTGAGAAGAGAAGAGATAAAGAATCCCTGACTAAGTAAAGGAAGTGGTATAATTAATGCACTTTTGTAGCGATTTTACGAGCTGCGTCAAGAAAGGGTAAGGACTGGAAGGTGCCTGTGCATTGTGCAAAACACGAGCGGTGATCTAGAGGTTGATATTGACTAAAGGTTTAGGCATTGAATGATCAGTTCATCGTCAAGAACACGTCACGGTTTTACTCACTGGGCGAGCAGCCAATGTTGATGAGGCCGTTGTAAGTGTTGTCATTGCAGCAAACGGGCTGTTGTTGGCTGGGAGTAGAATGGTGAGTACGCGCATACAGGCAATCGCAGCATCAACATTACCAGTTTGCACCACTGCCAGTGCCGACAGCGGTGATGGGCGAGCAGCTGACGCCAACAGGTGTGCCGGCGCCAATGTCAAGACCCAGGAGGCCCAAGAGCTCGTCGACAATATCACCGCTGCCAGCAGTCTGCATGGAGTTGCAGCACTGGATGGGGCCAGTGTCACAGCTACCACCGGGAGAGCCCGAGGGTGATGTACGCTTAGCACCTGAAATAATGTCACGATTAGCATAAAATTCTAGACATGAAACTCGTCGAACTCACGAGAGGCGGGGGTAGCACGCTTGGCAGGTGCCATGGGTGGCAGGCCTCGGGCCATGCGTTGAGCGTTGGTCTCAGCGGACACAACGGTGGCGGCAGCGGCAAGAGCAAAGACGTACGCGAACTTCATTATGTTCTGATGTTGTTGACTGAGCTAGGTATCAAGGAGGGAGAGTACCAGAAAAACAAAAGAACTTAAGGAGAGTTAGGGAAGGAGTGGAAGATGGTGGTTGAAGAGAGAGTTTTATATCCAAACAGAAATGAAGGCAACGCGAAAAGAAGGGTCGGCAAGCCGGAATGCCCTAATTGATGGACCGCATCCACTCGATTGACGCGCGACTCCGAATCACATCACCTCATCACTTCCGTCAGGAACGGTGTTATTAGATCGCATCCAAATTATTATTTCTTCCATATCTAACATGAAAACTTTTCACTGGGATCTCGAAGGATAACTTGGTGTCCCAGCCAAGTGCTCGTTGGTTGAACTTCTCAAATTGACCGCAGCGAGCAAAAAAGGAGCTGCACTAGGGCGGACTTGGCGCTACCTCGATGCCGGGATGGCCTAAAATACTGTGGTCTGGAACGAAAACCCTTTGTTATCGGTTTACAGGCCAATGATATTTGCCAAGCAGTGTCGTAAGAGTATCCATTTTCGTGACTGGGACGAGCATTAGCACGGTGTCAATGGGCCCGTGCGGGTTGTCCGCGCTGGTATAATTCTTCGCAGGAAGTGTCGGGTGCATCTCTGGGCAGAGGCGAGACGGGCAAGGTGCGCAACCGAACGTGGACGAAGTTCAAGCCAACTGCAAGCCTTTCTGAATCAATTAGTGGCCCGCCAAACTTGCGAGATTTATTCTCAGCCGCATCTTTTTCTCAGGCGTACACATTATCGACAGTAAAGATGCATGGGGTTGAAGCGAGACATACATACTCGTAAGGGCTCTGAGAAGGTCCTCTCAGAAACCGCTAAGCGTGCCTTCCCCCGTTTTCTGCACACTGATAGCCCTTTCTTTCGGGATTCTCAGGCTTTCACCCGTCTCGAGCGCTGAGAAACTGTCACTGTCAAAGTGCACTTCGCCGCTTCGTCGCTCTTTGCCGCAATTTGAACCTATCTTTACTTTTTCGGGGTCGCCATTGCGGTGCGTTCTGTATGGTTGGGGCCTCATTCACTTCCACGAGGTACCTGCATGGCCCATCACTCGCTGGACGTGACAGGTTGTACAGCCCGTATGTATGCCTCGGATGTCACATGGGGTCATAGGCCTCCCGGCCGCAGCCAGATTCCAAGAGGATGGCTGACGTGGGGGGAAGTTCACCAATGGGGACCGGCCCATCAGGTTGTTCGATTTGTTCCGAATGTCACTAGTACTGCTGGCTGTACGATCGCCTTACTTTCTCCCCCTGATCAAAACAGCTACGGCATGCCAGTGATTCCCTTCTCGCTCGGCGGCCAATCGTTATCTCGACGATAGAATCGCTCAGTGCTGGAATCTGGACCGAAATTAATATTGGGCTTATCAACGCCTGACCAACACTGCCTAGTGCGCCGACAAGCAGCTGATAGACTAATAGCAGCACCAATATGTCCTTTCTATGAATGCCGCTCCGTAGGTATCCCAGTTAAATACTTCCACGTCCTAACGTGGAGCCCATCGGCACCTCTGAACGAATAGTTGAGATCAGCTCTCATCGATCGATATGAATGGAAAGGAATCAGACAGGAACATCTTCGCGAAGGATATTGCGACTTGCTGTTAGCCCATCGTGTGCGCGGGTATACCGGATATCACCCCTTTGTATTCAAGAAGGAATGGACTGATCGCTGCCCAACGAGACTCGAGTCAATTGTTAGCGCATCCCACATTATAGGGCCGTAAGCGTTAGGCGACGATAGCACATTCATAGGAAGATGGGCGAAGACCATAGAAAACCGCGGTCTCCCCAGTTTCTCGCCACCGCACCCTGCGCGCTTGCCCATTGCTCTGCATAGCTCAAAATTTGCATCACCGGAAGAATGTCGGCGAGTGGTGCCTCTGTGTGTGGGGCAATTGCGCAAGACACAACAAAGAGTAGATCTTACGTGCAAGACCAGAGGCGTGAGACCTGCGTGCTCACCGTGCTTCGATCGGTAGGTTTTCTAGAAGAATATTGTGCTTACCAGAGACCTCGGATTATGGTGTGGTCCCAATAAATATGCACAAGGTACCGTCGATTAAGTGCAAGGATCAGGAAAGAACTTTGCAATGTCCTTCGATACTTCACATCCACTTTGGTAACCTACGTATCTGGTCTGCTATCCAACGGGAGTGACGAGTCCGTGAAGCTATTATTACACTTGGTGCAAACGAAAAAGAGGATCATCCTAGTCTCTTTCCGTTTAGACTGATCTTGGTAGAATACAGCGCTGAAAAAGGTGCGTAAGCAATCGATGCACGGACAAGTAAAGGTGACCGTGCATACTCTTCGTGGCCACAGCGCGGACACGAGATATTGGAGTGTGCCTAAAATTATCGGTGGCGGGAATGAACGACGAGGAGAGGGCCATCTTGGCGGGTGACGTACCAGCGTTGGGTCTGCACCCAAATCAGTCGTAACTCCTACTTGTTCCCTGTAAGACTGTGAGCAAATGTACCACGGGGTGTTGCACCTCAGCACAGTGCACCCTGCCAACCTCGCGGAGGGATAAAGACTCAGACTCACTTGGTAACTGTCAACAGATCGTTTCTGTACACACACTTGTTCTCGCCGATCTCCTCATACTGACATATTCTGCAGGCGTATACCATGATTCGACGCTGTGGGTCGGCTTTTGGGTACAGTAAGTTGTTACATTCCGAACAAAAGTGCAGAGAGGCCTGGAAGGGGGTGAGCCGAGAGGCAACAGAGACAAAAAGGCAGCAAATTCATGGTCGGTAGACCAGCATAAGGACTTCGTTAGCTACATTCCGATTGCCAGGAGCAAGTGTACAGACCATGACGAGTAAGTCTACGCACAAGATGTTTTTGAAACTCCGCAGGCGTCCTCACTGAAGCTTACTCTGTAGTACTGACCTCTTGACTAACCTGGTACTAAGTACATATTAAACCCTTCGCCACCGGACTGGATGTAATGGCTGCCAGCCGCTCGTTCAAGTGGGTGTACGCCAGTCTCTGGATAATTCGTGTTTGCCTGGCGCTTTTTGGTACGGGATACATACACCCAGATGAACACATGCAAAACGGAGAAATCGCTGCTGGTATGCCTCTTGTTCTATTGTAAAATCGTGATATTGATACAAGTGCATTTCATGAAGGCGATATCCTTGACTATCATGCGCTCAAAACCTGGGAGTGGCAACCTGCCTTCCCTATGCGATCTGTTGTCCCTGTCTTCGTGACCACCGGAATACCTATGCTTTTCTCCAAGATCCTTTTCGGCTGTAAGAGTATTTGCACTCTGTCTCAGCGTGACTCTAAATGTAGAGTGAAGCTCAACCTTTTGCGGAGCCCCTGCAGCCGTCATCAGTTTTTCGTATCGAACGTCTGGCATTTCTTAATTTGTCGATGTTTCTTGGTAAACCATCTCATTCTCTCTCTTATTATCTGCGTAGCCCTCAATTTAGAATAGATTATAGCTCATTACACATCATATCAACACCTATACCCCGACGGCTAGCCCTGCTATTGCTGGCTTCATCCCACGTAATCCACACCTTCCAAGTTCGTCCGTTCTCCAACTCCCTTGAATCCGTGCTGGTGGCGCTTTGCCTCGTATTCCTGCAAAGCGTCCTAGTCGGCGGCTCAGCGCGTCCCAAGGTAGGCACAAAGGAAGCACACAACACTACTTCAAACTATGGTCCTACTCTCAAGCGCGATTTACACCTCCTTGCAATGCTTGCGGTTGTTGGCGTGTTCACTCGCCCAACTTTTCTAGCCTTCGCGCTCCCAATAGCCTATCGAGTTCTCGAGTTCTCTTATCGAGCGGCTGGCTCTCCTTTGCGAGTGTTCCTTTTACTGCTCCCACCACTATGCTCTGCAGCTTTGACGGCCTCCGTCTTCATCGCCGCTGATACCTACTACTTCCGTGGCACTTTTTCTGACCCAGTGGTCACGCCTTACAACTTCTTCAAGTACAATCTCTCAGCGGATAACCTAGCTGAGCACGGTCTCCATCCACGTTGGTTACACCTTGGCGTTAACCTGCCGATGCTGGTGGGTCCGGGGCTCCTATGGCTCACGTTGTGCAGCATGTACGACTCAGCAAGAGCATTTAAGCGCGGTTCTCAGCGCGTTCGATTCGAAACGGACACACTCAGACAAAGTGCGCCTTCGTACAATCCATTAACCCAGGAGTCCGAGCTTATCTCCGTCACAGCCATCATTCAGATGATTATCCTTTCGCTATCGATGCTGTCCGTTCAACCCCATCAAGAGCCAAGGTTTTTGACGCCTCTGGTTCTCCCAATCATTCTACTTGTTGCAAGTTCAAAACGGTCTACTCGTCTTGGAGCTGTGTTCTGGGCAAGTCGTATTTTCCGTCTATTCGATTTGTTAAGACTGACGTATAGTGCTAGTGGACGTGGATCATATTTAACATGGTCCTTGTCCTTGTATTTGGCTTCCTGCACCAAGGAGGTGTCGTACCCTCACTCTTCTACCTTCATTCGACGCTTGGCAATGTCAGTTCTGGTCCGATTACTCATATCGCGTATTGGAAAACATATCTACCTCCTCGCCATCTACTTGGAGTTTCTCAGAAAAGTATGTCACTACTCTGCGTGCGAGTAATATACTAATGTACTGATGTGACTCGTCCAGATGTGCAGAATGGAAAAATTTTCTTCACCGATCTCGCAGGCGCTCCCCAAGACCAATTGGTCGCCGCTCTCTCCAGTGGAAACTTTGAGAGGACATTCCTGGTGACCACTATGGCGATGTACGCGGAATTACCTGTGGAAGTGTCGTCATGTATGACCCAGCAAACGCGCATCTTCCCGCACCTGGACCTGGACCATATACCCGAAAGCGTGCAAGTAGGGTGGTATGACGGCCTCAGCCTTGGGGTATACGCTGTCGAGCGGAGGTGTGATACCGACACCATGAAAAGATGACACGAGAGTCTGTAGGCTGACCTGGTTCCCTAATCAATTACGTGACTCGCGATTTCCCCCATCGTTGCGCGGCATCAAGGTGCTCAAGCCTTGGGCGGTTTTTCTTTTAACTTGGAAGTCAAGATGCACATAATTCAGGACTCACCTGGTCGCTCACGTGTCTTCTGGCTTTATTTTCTGTCACCACTCGACGATAAATCTTGTCTAGGAAGTAATGAATTGTCGCTGAAGTTTTTAGGCCTCGAATGAAATGTCAAGATGACTTGCGCCCGCTCAAGCCCCTCGCCGATCTCGTCGGAGGTATTGGGATGAAAATGGTCATTAGACATACTTGTCAAAGGTACCAGAAACGGTGCGTCATGTCGTTCGTAAAACCATCGTTCGGTGCTGCTTTGAGACGGACATCATTCTTGTAACGACCCAGCCAGCCTTTCTTGGCATGACTTTAATTGCGTGAGTCGGCATGAGAGCGGAGACGAGTCGAGTCCTCGACATGCCATCAAATCAAATCACTTTGGTGCCTTCTGTTGGCGAAAGCACCGCCACCGTGCAGAAGATTGGTGCTCCTTTCAAGGGACCTCCTCACAATATTGACGGCAGTTTAGATGTTTTGTTTTGTTCTTTGTTCAGATGATGAGGGCAATTGCTGACGTACCAGGTACTCTCAACGCGGGTAGGGGCCTAGCGGGCGGCCTGGGGAGTATAAAGGGTGCATGGGGTGCATGGTTAGTCAATAGCAATCCAGTTCCCCCATCGATATCCCAGTCTTCTCACAACCCAACCAACCAAACTTTGATCAAAATGTTCATTCGCCCCTCTGCCGTCCTCCCCATCGCTGTTCTCGCTGCAGTTGCCACTGCTGCCCCTGGCGCCCTCGTCGAGCGCGACGACCAGTGCAACACTGGCTCTATCCAGTGCTGCAACAACACTTATTCTGTAAGTCCCCATTTTGTGCGGTAGAGTGAATTTACTCACTGTGCTCTTCTACAGAGCACTGACGCTAGCCTCACCAGCCTCCTTGGGTTGCTGGGCGTCGTCCTTGGGCCCATCTCAGGGTTGGTCGGCCTTGGTTGCACTCCTGTCACCGTCATTGGCACCGGCAGCGGTGCGGTTTGCACTCAACAGCCTGTGTGCTGCACTGGGAATACATACGTGAGTGTGTGCTTTCCCCCCTTGTGTTCTGACACCAAATTACAATACAGAACGGGCTAATCAACGTCGGCTGCTCTCCTATCAACCTCAACGTGTAGAGTGTGGTGCCATTTCTGACAAAGCGTTGTAATAAGTTATTAGGGCAGACATATTTCGTTGCAAATGGTAGTTATCTTGGGAAAATAGGCCTGCGATTTGGGCTTTCTATCAAATCTGTCTGAGAGTGAACTTCGAGCCTAAGAGGGGTTGAAAGCCAAATCGGGAATCCAAACCAAGTGCACTCGGACTCGGAAGCGGCACAAACGACTCTTAGCAAGTTCTTTGTGGTAGCCACCGATCTTTCGAACCTGAACGTCTCAAGTATTGACGCCTTTCGCTTTCGTGAGTCCTGTATCACGGTCTCCCTTCACCCAAAGTACAACGAGTGCACGAATCTTTCTGCCTTGACAGACGGTCTCGACCCGACTCCTCCTGCGGTATATCGGTGAGTTGAGATGGGTTTGGTAGTATCGGTACGCGGGAACAGCAAATACCATATCTTGGCTTGATCCGTCTTTCTCCCATCGCCAGGATAGTCCCTATGTGCCATGAATTTGGTACTGCAGTCTGAATGGGGTGGGGGTCCTCTTATCATTCTTATGGAGCTATGTCCAGCATAAAAAACTTTAGCCACCAGTGTCACCTCTGAGGACTAAACGGTACGCCATGGACTGCTGATACGTCGTCGATTTTCTAAGATGATCCGCTCAGGCCTGGCGAGATCAATCTTGGCACCACTCATATTCCACCTGTCGGACGGAGTGCGGGGAACGAGACCAGGTCCTCGACTCATCGATTTTGATGGCATCATGTTGTCCGAGTACCATCCGTGGGTGATTAGCGGTGATTAACCATTTCCCCTGTCGCTACTATATACCGCTCGGGGAACTCGAACGTAACCTGTTTTCATTATTGCCCCATCGGCCTCACGTACCCTAGGAAAGAACTGGTAACACTGACGGCAATCTGTGTTTGTTTGTTTTTTGGGCAGGTACAGGCAGTACATTGCATTGAGTCCAGGTACCCCTTGCCGTTCCATGAAATGCGATCACTCCGCTATGCCCTTCAGTGGTGTAAGCCCACGCTTTCGTACCCAAACCAGTGACACTGCACGTATGTAAGTCTCATAAAATTGCTCACGTACGAAACGCACTTGCTCAAGCTTTTTGGGCAGTTTTCAAAATTTGGGCGGTAAGGAAGGCATGTCATGATCTGTTCTGATAGTATTCTTGCAAGGAACTGTAGTAGGTATGCACAGTACAAAAAGTGGTGAATCATCCAACTCATCTTCGTCATTGAATTCCCAGCCTTCTCAAATAACCCAACCAACCAACCAAACTTTGATCAAAATGTTCATTTGCCCCTCTACCGTCCCCCTTGCCATCGCTGCAGTCGCCACTGCTGCCCCTGGCGCCCACGTCGAGCGTGACCAGTACAACACTGGCGCTATCTCATGCTGCAATAACACCTACTGTAAGACCCCATTTTGTGCGGTAGAGTGAATTTACTAGATGTGCTCTTCTACAGAGCGCCGACGCTGGCATCGCCAGCCTCCTTGGGTTTCTGGGTGTCATCCTTTACCCTCTCGGGGTTGATCGGCCTCGGTTGCAATCCTATCACCGTTGTTGGCATCGGCAGTGGTGCAGATTGCTCTCAGCAGCCCGCTTGCTGCACTGGAAACGAATTCGTGAGATCTACAACCTTCTCCTTTCCAGGGGCCCAAACCTGGCCTTTCCCGCAGAATCGCTTGATCACCATCAGTTGCACTCCCATCAATCTCAACTTGTAATTTCGCTTCTACGGGTACCAATCTATAGTTTTCCTTGGAGTGTAGAAATATTGACTGCTGTTATGCTGTTGAAAAGTTCGAACACGAATAATAATGTTATTCTATATGGTTTTCATGTTCTGAGGGAGCCCAGAGAACATTGTATGCAAAGCGCTTAGGGGGTAAGCCGAAAAGGAATTGAAGCTCAGCGAGGGAGGTTCGGCATCGACGAACCAACTTGAAGGGTTTTTCTGCAGGCCGGGATCCACTCAGGCTGGCGGTGACGGCACGAATGACTACAGTACTTAACTTACAAGCTGATATTCCATCGAAGGCATTTCCACGCGCTCGGAAGTGACATAGAATCAGCAGTCCATTTTTATTTGATCGTGCTCATCACTCTGCCCCGAGGTCAGCAAGGAACATCGTGCCTAACCACCTCCAAGCGTGGGTAGAGGTGTTACTCATACTAGTAGGGCCGCGATGCCGGTCGGACAGAGGCGTTGAGCTATAGTAGATCTCAAGGTGTTTCTACACGTACGCGTCGTTGGGCACCTATACTTCTAGATCCATCGATTGTGACTCGTGTTTGAGCGGGCGGTCTTATGACACATACCATCCCGAGGGGATGACCTGGTGTGATTCAACTGGTGAGTTTTCATTTATTAAAACACAGTAATGCTAATGATAACAGTATCATGCGAAGAGTGGTAAGGCTCGCAGTCAGAAATACAATTACAGGTTCAACTGCTGAAGATTACAACGTAACGCCAGGCCAGGGAATAGTCGTGACCAGAGATTAACTTGGACGTGCCAAGAACTCCTCACTTAAACTGACTTCGGGCTGAGGCGGTCAGACTATAATGAAGAAGTTAGTCTCGAGTAAAGAGATGAACGGTATATACACACGTCTGCACCAGAAGTAATGGTAACACGCCCGGGAGGTGACGCGGAAACAGCAGAAGAAGTGCGGGCGATGGCCGACAGGTCAATGTCTGGAAGCAGAGGTAAGGCCGTGTTTCAAATTGTCCTGCAAGGATAGCTAACCTTGGCCCTTGAGAGCATTCTTCCTAAATTTTCTAGCGCTCTGCCTCTCCTCTTCTGTGACGGAGTTGGACCTCCTCTCCATGACTGGTTTCTCTGGCTTCTCAACTGAATCCGGGAATGAGCCACGCGAGAAATCGATGATATCAGATATATTGGGCGTACCATCCTTCTTACCCTGAGCCTCAGCGAGATCTTTCTCTTCGTCCTCCATGGCAGCAGCCTCGAGGTAGCCTTCGTCTGCGAGGCTTCCCCAGTTGTGGTGGCCACCGCCGCCCTTGCGGAGGGACTTGTCAAGGCCCGATTTTGACTCAGAGCGATCCCTCACGAGAGCACGAGGGAAAGCAGAGCGTTCTGTGCGAGTCATTCGAGGCTACTGGTTGTGGATGAAGGGCTTCGGAGCGAAGATAACACTACAAAATGATCGAGTGCAGGTCTCGTGGGATCAGTGGGTTGTTGTGTTTGGGTGTAAAGGGGATGGGCTGGCGTTGTGGCCCTTTATACTCCACTGTGCCACTTTCGAGATAATTCCACACACCGCCAGGACCCGTGAAGACCCGTGACCATCACAATGTCGCCTTTGATCTGGAACCAGAAGAATCATGGTCCAGCTTGGCGCCTGCTTTTCACGTTTTTTGAGACATGTTCGCCATTCGTGTGTCTTACACGTTGTAGAATACGTCAAGATCTATCACATTCCCTTTACTTTTTCACTATCTTGTGCTCACTGAAACGAAGTTTGGTGTCGTGGTCAAACCCATGTTATGATCGAGCTCGCTTGTCATAATGCGGGGAAACGTGGGAATATGACTGTGCGTGTCGTGTGACGTGGTGAAATTGGGTTTGCCATGTTCACCGATTCTCCTTTACTTCAACAAGTGGCATCATAATTATATAATCGCATCTTCTACCATAGCTGATCACGTTTCGAGTGCTGCTGCGCACTATAACCGAACAATGAGTAGTCGTCAGGACGATCTCCTCAGATTGTTCTTACGACCTTCGGAGAACCTGCGAAGCATCTTGAATGTGGAGGCTGCTGCGGAGAACGCGAGTATTCTTCCGAATATACCCACAGGACGACCAGAATTACCGGAGCACTCATTGAATCAAGTGATCTGTGTTGTGACGCACAAGAACGAAGCACAGGACTGTGAGGAGGGCAGGTGGGTGCCCTAGCTGCTTCCACAAACGTTATATCATAAAAGCCTGGGAATGAAGCATTCGTCTGACGAAACATGATTGTCCATGAAACTACGCTTGATTTGAAGGCCACTGCGAATTCACACTTACAAGCTTTATCTGAAGTTTTATAGTATTTAAGTCTGGTCCATCCGGCGATGCTCTCAGAGTGGAGCGCGCGTTGGCAATAACTGGGGACTTGACTTTGAGCGTCGCCCAAGCTCGGAGAGAAACTCTCGTTTCCCGAACGTCAAGTGTCCCGCCAAGCAATCGGGCGTCAACTGGTAAGTAACAACTCGAGGTCCTGGATATCCTCTGACGCAAATTCAACGCGTGTTTCGCGACAGTCTTCGTTCTCACAATCAAACGCGGAGTCCATGAAAGCCTTTTAACTTTTGTAATTCCTGACACGCGGAAACTGCAGGGCTTTTCTGCAGAGTTTCGACGTTTGAGAGAGATAGCCAGTAAGACTCCCTGCTGGGTGTGGGGAGCTTAATCTAATGTTTCATCTCGTACTTGCTTCCCAAAGCTGCGAACCATCGCGACGGATCTGATTATACGTGGCTCGACGCGTATGCTCCACAGCCTGCGTCTCGATCGCTCGATCTTCGCCTCCGGATGCAGCCCCTGTCTTCCCGCCTCTCTCCAGCAAGTGCGGGTCTTCCTGGAGATGACACTTCTGATATTTCCACTGTGCGCCGAGAGTGGATAGAGAAAAGTGCCGCTGCAAAGGCGTCAGCCGGTTACATAAAACACTTGCGGTACACCTTAATGGTGCCTTGTTTATGCTTGATCTGAAATACGCTGTTCTTAGGATACGAATTGGGTCCTTCAACGTCAATGGAAAGGCACCTTCACAGGATTTATCACCTTGGCTCAGAAATTCTGCGAAAGAATCACAGGCGAAGGCGGGTTGGATCTCTCCATTAAAGCCGCTTTCGCCCTTTGACTTTCCTTCCGATCCACTAGAAGAAGGTATGCCAACTACTACCCAATGATACTCTCAGAAGGGGCTCTAGAAAAACCTCCCTTGTAGACTCGGATTCGACTGGCTTGCCAATCAGTTCTCCAGCTGAGGCATCTGATGCGGGAGAATTTGACGATGCAGATATGCTCGTATTAGGTTTCCAAGAGCTCGACCTGTCAACCGAAGCCCTTTTGTACACGGCTACCACCTTGAAAGAAGATGCATGGCTCACTGCTATATTTGCTGCACTAGGGGAGAAAGGGGTGTTATATGAAAAGGTAGAGCTTCATTTGCATAGAGCTTCCGGGGATTTTTACTGAGAGAGTTTTTGCAGCTGGTGTCAAGACAGCTCGTTGGCATGCTGCTCGTGGTGGTTGTCAAGAAGTCTCTTTCACCCTGTTTTAGTGACGTTCGATTCTGCGATGCTGGAGCAGGCATCATGGGTTTTATGGTACACATTCGTCCGATATCCCCCAACTTCTGAGTTCTCACATGGTTATGCGCAGGGAAACAAGGGCGCTACTGCCATCAGATTAGATTTCGCCCCGACGCCGCTTCCTGACTCCAAGATCACAGCTTGCCGCCCAATGTCACTGACCTTTGTAAACGCGCACCTTGCTGCGTTTGACGAGATGGTTGACAGGCGGAATTATGATTTCCACGAATTGAGTGGACGGTTGGCATTCCATCCGATTGGAACGAACGGAAATTCTGTACTTAACCCAGCTGAAGCTAACTATAATATATATCAGAGCGATATGCTCTTCTGGATGGTGCGTAGACTCCATCACTGCGTTCCTATGATGAATTCATTACTGTGTATATTACCCAGGGAGGTAAGATCCTCATCGCGACTTTGGCCCAATGGGTTGTTAACAATTTCAGTACAGACCTCAATTACCGCGTGGACTTACCCGATGCAGATATCAGGACTTTGCTGTCGCTGCACAAATCAGGTATTGACTGTATACCACATCTACTCGCCCACGATCAGGTGTGTCTTATCCATAGCGTAGTGTATGCTGTATTTACTAACGAACTGGGGCAAGCTCAAAGCAACGATAGAAACCGAGAAGGCCTTTGCCGGCTTCATAGAACACGCTATCACACACCTCCCGTATGGAACACATTTTCAACAACTACTTCTTCAGGTGACGACTTACGCGTGTTCGCATCAGGACTTATCGGTACGCTTCGGGGATATCAAAAGATGAACTGGGATATGACACGAAGTGCGTAGCTGGATAGCCCCTAGGCCTGTGTTTGATTCTTTCTAATCATGGGCAGACGCAAGCCAGCCTGGACCGATCGTATCCTGCACATGTCCCCACCTGGCATGAGTTTGAAGCAGCTGACATACAGGAGTCATCCAGAGATCACTATGAGTGATCATCAGCCCATTTCTGCCGATTTCGATGTTTCTGTGCGTGTCCTTCCGTCTCAGGGCTTGTGCGGTGGCTGTGAGCTAATCGAGGCCGCGCATTTATGTATTCCCGCTTTTCAAGTTTCCTGTGATCGATGATACGAAGTACGAGAAATCACTATCGGAGCTCCATCGTGAATTATCCGGCTTCGAGGATTCGGGATTCATGCCGAAGATCAAGATTCAGCCAGCGGCGATAGATTTAGGGAATGTCATGTAAGTGTATACCGCACCCCACTTGACTACCTCTCGTACAAACGCGCATACTTACATGTGTGCAGATACAAACGACCTGTGCGTCGGAAGGTGGTCCTGCAGAATGATGGCAATGTGAGCAATGTAATCGACCCACAGCATTGTGAGCTGACTTGGGCTGTGCCGACAGATTCCATGCGTGTTTCGGTTTGTGGGTACTGGAGCTGATGGACCGGTTTGTGAGTGTATGCCTGATGCCTCGCGGCCAACCAATACAAATCTGATAACCGATCCAATCTCACTCGTATTAGCGCCTTCATGGCTTCACATTGAACCCGCAGTGGTGTGTAAATTAAGCCACTAATACCAGAGCACGACTAATCGATTTCCCACCTGCCATACGATCAACAGGGCCTCTTGCGCCCTGGCGAATCCACAACCATCGCAGTTCTCGCCTACGTTGATAATGAGTCAGCGGAGAAACTAAATCTGAACCCGACAAGGCTGGAGTACACACTCATATTGCACACGGCGCTTGGCAAGGACCATTTCATAGCCGTTTCCGGAGATTATCGTATGTACTCCCTTCCGTTCTTTCTCGATTCTACCCCCCCGTCGTTAATCTCGGATCAAGAGGATGATGCTGACGGCACGTGTCCTATCCATGTACACCCCATGCAGAGTACACGTGTTTTGCGAATGCGCTAGGGAGGCTCACGCGATTGGCTGGGCCGATCAGAGAGCTCAAATCCCCTGAGGAGCTGATGCCTGCCGGACAAGCGACCAATGCCCCTAGAGAAATTATGAGGCTTATCAATTGGATGATGACGAACGTGTTGCCGACTGTACGTCCTATCTCACATCTCCTATCCGTGCTCGTGTTTGCTAACTCGGAATTGTGGGTCCCTCAGGATGATTTATTTGAAGTTCAGGCGAAGGAGAGCTTATGTGGCGTCATCAGAGAGGTGCGTCGACCTTTGTCAGTGGCGTAAGTTAGGTAATGTGTCTGAATCATTGGCTGTAGTGTCTCGACACGGGAGACGACTTTCCTTCTGCAAGTCCAGATGAGGACCATCGTGGCCTGGTGGCGGCGTTTGCTACCACGCTCGTCTCCTTACTAGATTCGTTGACAGAGCCATTAGTCCCTCCGCATCTGCATACAAGATGCCTGCAGACAAAGGATAGGGACGAGGCGTTTGAGGTGCGTCCACGCAGTCATCTTGGAGGCCCTTATCACTCGCTGAAAGGGAGTCGGTTAAGCTTTTGGATGAGTTTCCACACGAGTGTATCAACGTAAGCAGATCGTTGTGGAAGAGTTTATCGGCGGGACTGAATATCGGATGTGAAGGTCTGGATATCGTTGACGGCGTTCTTGCACTATGTCTCCCAGCAAGACCCATCGAAAGATGCTTCTCCGAATGCTCCAGGTAAAGCCTGTAAACTTGGTACGTTGTTCCTAACTCCTCCCGCCTTCTGGGTTGACCTTGTGGATAAGCAATGATCTTCGCCCCTATTTTGCTTCGCGATGACCCAACTGGAACATACCCGAGAGCTTCGCCTGTCGGAAAGCGCGATTTCCTTTTGCGATTCATATCTTGATTCATGGAGCCGTGCTCGAGTACATGACCCGGTAAACAGGGTATGTATGATAGAGTACTCCTGTAGCAAGCCTTGAAGGACCGAGAAGATATATCTGTTACAATTGTTATCATTACCTCCGTCACGTATGTACAACCTTCCAATACCCCGTTCCGCGTTGATCTACGCAAAGAGCTTCTTGTACGCCTTTTTCTCCTTATCCCGTTTCTCTTTCTGGCGTTGATTCACCTTGGCGAGCTCACTTGAGAGAGCTGGCTTCAAATTCAAGGGGTCTTCCGCGTCTAAGAGATTACTAGCATCTGTGAGGTCGCTTTTCGCATTTTCGTCGTCCTTCAGAGCTCCGTGTGCCAGCGCACGGCGGTATAGCGCTTTCGCTGTGGCAGAACGTGCTGGTCAAACACACAGGAAAGACTAAGCTGAGCTATCACTGACCTTTGTGCTCGTTCTTGACCGCTAGGTTGAACGCCCTCGTGGTGTGTTTCACTGCGAGCTCGGCATCTGGCGGCTGGGTACGGAGCGCAGCAAGTGCAGAGTTGTTCAGGATGACCGTGCGGAGTTCTTCGAACTCTACTTTCCGTTCTGCCGATACCTCATCTGGCAAGACTGGATGTCTATCTAGGTATCTGAGAGCCTCTGGATGCATCGGTCAGCCTGTAAGAAACCCGTGTAATTGAACAGAATCATACTCAGGTATTTCTCCAACGCCAATTGCGGGTTCGGCTCCCCAGCCTTCGTCCCATCATCTTTCTTCCCCGTGAGGAGCGCATTTCCAAAGCTTTTCACCGCGTTCGCAGTGTTGTAGGCGTACTCATGGTCCTCAGCGCGATCGTCATCTTCCGGGTAATCCTCGAAATTATCTCCGTCTGAGTTTTGAGACTCAATCAGGGAGGGATCATCGGGAGAGAGGACGCCGCATGCCGCGATTTCAATTGGCTTGGTCGGGACATCTCCGGAAGTGGTGGGGTGATTCTCCATTTTGCGGACTGTACATGGCAGTATGAGTAAGACTTGGGGGACACGAGAAAGGTTAGTTGGTTGGAGGGTAAACATACCTACTGATTTGCCTTTAATGACTTCGCCGAAGACGACGTGTTTGCCGTCAAGATGACGTGTTGGTGCTACAGTGATGAAGAACTGAGAGCCATTGGTATCCTTGCCTGCGTTTGCCTGGGACTTTGTGTTAATAAACTGTCCCTAACTTTCTAACGCTGTGGATCTACCATAGAAAGCAGAAATGGCTTCTCGTGGTTCACAGGAAAGGCCTCATCCGCGAACTTCTCTCCGTAGATAGACTCCCCTCCAGTACCTACACATGAATTAGCACTGCTGGACGAGGCACGGAAGGATATGGCGCACCATTGCCAGCGGTGAAGTCACCTCCTTGGCACATAAACCTGGGAGTGAGAGAAATTACCACCTGAGATTCCTCCTTCAACTGATAATCAAAATGTAGGAAAGTGTCCGTACCCTTTGATAATGCGGTGGAATCTGGACCCAGCATAGCTCAGTAGTTTTCCAGATTGGCCTACGCCTTTCTCCCCCGTGCAGAGTGCGCCTAGAGAGCGCGTCAGTCGCACATGTACAGCGACGAGCGAGGCTGGACAAGACGTACGAAAGTTCTCCGCAGTTTTAGGCACTAGATCAGCATATAGGGTGAATACCACGCGTCCGACGTCTTGGCCGCCAATCGTGATATCAAAGTATACAGTGGGGCGTTCTGGAGGTCCTTCAGACATGACTACACAAACGATACGAAGTTTCTGTGGATAAGAATGTGTATGCAAAGGTATGCAACTGATTCTCTACCGTCGAGACGGGATTAGATGATATCAGACCCAGGGTGTTTCACTACTGGTAAGACCTGGGAGGGTGATTTTAAGGGCCAGAACCGATCTTTACGTAACGATCACCTCGGGAGTCAAATGTTTGTGGAAAATGCGAGAACATGCGCTTCTTAATGGTCTACATCCTTTTTCAGCGTTACCATGACCAACATCGGCTTACAACCTGCACAACCTGCACCGTCGCAATCTCGAAGGCTTGAAAGTGCTGCGCTCGGTGGCGCCCGGTACACGGGAACAGTTTGTCTTCAAAGAAATTGAACACATGACCATGTTCCATATGCACTCCAGGCTGAGGGAGGGGAGGCGTCACTGAGTGCTCCCGTCGACGCGTCCATCAGTGAGCGGGTACAGTTGATTGTCGAGTTCACCGCAGGCAACCATAGAAATCCCTGCTATGACCAGGTAATTATGGACTTCGGGTGCTGAGACAGCAATCAGTTTATTCAAATTAAGCTTTGTACCCGGAGTTTTCTATCGGGTTCGCACTCTGTATTTCAAGCTGGCGATGGTATGAGGACACGCTGGCGCTGACATTCGATTTTGTCCCACATGCTGTCAAATGCCGTCTTGGAACCAGTGTCGATAATCAGTTCGTATTAACGAGTTCTCCTAGACTCTGCGCACATAACCTCATTGACTCCCCTCCCCGCAGTGAAGACGCTTGGTATGACAAAAGAAAGAAGCGTTGTTCATAAACGGACGACGAACGATTGTAAGTGATCTACAATAAAGTCCTCGGCATCGGTGTGGACAACGCGCGAAGGAGTTTGATGTCCTTCTACAGGAGCACTTTCCGTCCACCACTAGACGACATCGAGGAAGTGGCAGTCACGCTGAACGCTCGAACAGCGGAAAGACACAGAACACAAGATACTGGCGATCGAAAGAAGAGTGAAGAGCGCGTCCTCAGATTGTGGGTAACGGAATGAAAAGCAAAGAGCAATGGGTTCCAGGCATAGGCAGGTTGTAAGACAGAGATTACAGTCCACGGAGAATCACAGCCAGGGGTCAGTACCAGTGACGGCGGTCCGAAGTAACGAGCGGATTTTCTAGCGAAACCGAGCGCGAACTGAATCTTAATGCACTCAAAGCCTTAGATAGTGACAAGGAGGTCACATTTGAGGGGATAGGCGCTCGGCAAGCCATTCCGCCGGATGGAGTCAGTCCATATTTCTGCTTCTGAAACGGCGGCGCGCCTTTCGTGTTGCAAATGCAGGCTATGCACCTAGGTGCAGATCAAACCCAAAGGCCAGCCGGGTTGTGTTCTCGTTGCTGCTGTCCATAGCCTTGGACTAAAGGACTACGAAGCTTCTCAACAAGCATCGACGGGCTTGAAAGAACGTCGTGGAAATCTCAGATACTCCGCGCTTTTGCAGTCTGGATTTTGGTAGAGCAGCCTCGGTAGTCATCGGGGCCGCGGACAGAAAGCAGAGTCAAATGTATAGTGAATGAGCAAGACGAGAACTACCGGTATCCAACGGGAGCGCTGTAGGTGTGTTCGCTCAGGCATGTTCAACATCGACGCGTTCGCCGTTGACACCAAATTCGGGTTAGTTGGGCGTTGAACATGGAGATAGGGGCTATTTAACACATGACTAGTCCGTCAACGCGTCAACTCTCTCCGAGTCTCTCTCTTCCGCACGTCCCTCCCAGTGTTGCGCTCGTCCTTCCTCAACTCGAACTTCCCGACTGCTCACTCACTAAATTCCTGAATCACCGTGACGCACCGTCTAGACCCCGTCCAGCAAAATGCCTGGGAAAATCGGCTACCCAACAGTGCGATTTGAATTTACTCTGCGCCTTCCATCGCGACCTGACACCGACGTCACAGCGCTTGATAGCGCCCCAACACCGTACGCGAGCGGTTTTCTTTCCAAGTCCCAATGCACATGAGTAATGGCTCGGAGATAAAGTGTGCTTCCAACAAAACATGGATGCAGTTAATTATCGACTGCCGTCGGTCACGCTATTCAACCAACGCCCCGCCGTCGGACCACGCCCATAGGAATCAGCCGTGAGCAGGTTGTGTAAGTACATATGGGGTGCGACCGTGTTATAACGTACGTTATACTGTACCTTGCTGGAGGAGAGTTCGGGTCCAGAGACCAGGGTGCAATGACCTCTCCACCCAAAACCTCGAGTCTTTATTGCATCCCGATTCTCCGTAATGATATTTGTAGGTATGTGTTTAAGTTGCATTTGCACGCGTGCCCAATTGCGCGTTCCCATGGCTGGTCCCTGAGCCCTGAAGTGGTCAAGTCCCTGAAGCATGGATCACTCGATCACCATGGTCAGTACTAGCTTAACCAAAGATATTAAAGGCAGCTCTCATTGTCTATCCTCGATACCTAAATTCTCTGGTGTTGCCTCACCATGTCTTTCCCTCCCCCTACTCAGTTCGATTGTCCCACTCTCGAGTATCTCAGTGTCGACCCACCGTCAATAGAAAAAACATCTGCTTCTACTGAAGCCACTAAATGGCTCACTGAATTCGCTACAAGCGTTTCGATCAATGATCCCTTGTTCTTAACAACTCTGTTCCATGAATTGGGATACTGGAAGGATATCCTAGCGCTCACATGGGACTTCCGGACCATCCGAGGCTCCAAAGCAATCAAGCAACTTTTGGACGCGCGTCTATCAGCAACCTGCCTAACAGCGTTTCGTCTCGTCGACGACCAGATCCACAAACCAGTTCTGGTGAGACTAATTCCCGGTGTCGTGTTCGTGCGATTCCGCTTTGACTTTGAGACGAGGCACGGAAGGGGCAATGCGGTTGCTTTCTTGATCCCCACTCGGGATGGCAATTGGAGGGCATGGTCCTTGTTCACGCGACTTGAGTCACTAAAGGAGTTCCCCGAGAAGGTGACTTATACTTCCAATCTATTTGTGACGTGTATTCACTAATGATGGCAGATCGGCGTCCTGCGCGATCATGTCACGCACCATGATGGATTGTGGGCGGACCGACTGCAGCGTGAAACTGACTTTGTAGACGCCGACCCAACTGTTCTCATTATCGGCGCTGGGCATGGCGGTCTCGAGATGGCTGCTCGCTTGAAATGCATGGGTGTCTCTACCCTCGTCATCGATCGTAGCACGCGGATTGGTGACAGCGTAAGTTCCCTCCGTACATCATTGGTGGGACATCCGTCTACATATTTCTCGGCTAGTGGCGGAAGCGGTACAAGACACTCTGTCTCCATGATACTGTCTGTAAGTCGCCCACGTTAGTTAGGTTGATTCTGAAGGCTCATGGATGCATGGAGGGTACAATCGCATGCCATACCTTGAGTAAGTGCTCTCATGGCGCATTTGTGGGGAGCTTTGATACATCTTTATCCCGCAGCTTTCCGAAGACTTGGCCTGTATATTGTCCAGCTTCAAAGGTACGTACTGAGTGGTCCAGCCCGATAAGCAACTGTTCGGAACGGCCGGGTCTCTATAGCTCGGAGATTGGCTCGAGCTCTATGCGAAAGCGCTGGAGTTGAACGTGTGGCTATCATCCTCGCCAACTCAGGCGGAATTTAACGAAGAGACCCAAACGTGGCACGTTCCCATCAACCGCGCTGGCGAAGTCAGGGCTCTGGAAGTCAAACACATTATTTTTGCGACCGGCTTTGGTGGCGGCTTTCCGAACACCCCCAAGATACCAGGAAAGGTGGGTACCTGAAGTATATCCGAACTTGACTCTGTTATCTGGACGTATGCTTCCCCCGCAGGAATTATACAGTGGAACGGTACTGCATTCATCGGAGTTTAGCTCCGCCGCGGAATATGGGGGGAAGAAAGTTATTGTAGTCGGCGCAGGCAACTCAGGTAAATATTGGTTACTTACGACGGAGATTCGTATCGATTTACGCCCACGATACAGCCCACGATATTGCGCTTGACCTATGTCACTACGGGTCTGACGTTACGATGTACGTTCCCTGGTTCTTATCTGAACCGCTCACAGTATCTCAACCTCGCTCGTGGCTCGCTAACAGGATCCAACGCTCACCCACGTATGTTATATCCGTGAGGTCTATGGCGGCTGTTCTCGGAGGTGCGCCTCACTCTTTCGCGTCCCAAAACGTTGAAACTGAAGGCCGTGCGACTTCCTCACCCTATCAACAGATAGATACAATGAGCACTTTCCAGTTGATTCTGCAGATCTCCTCAGTGTCGCCCTTCCGTATGCAAGCACAATACCGTTATTGAAAGTGGCTGTGGATCGTATGGCGAGTACGACTGATCGGTGCGTCCTTCTGAACACACAGAACCCTCCCCTCGATCATCCTCTCGCTCTGATACCTACGTCCTTTCATTCTGGAAAACGAAACAGGGATATCATCGAAGGTCTCGAAAGAGCTGGCTTCAGAACGTACCTCGGTCCTGACGGCGCAGGACTCGTGCCCCTCATTTATAAGAGGGGAGGAGGGTTTTACATAGGTACGGTGCTTCTCGCCCTTAATATTAAACGCCGTACAAAGTTCCTTACGGACTTATTATTCATTATTCTGTCAATTAGACACAGGTGCTAGCCAGGAGATCATCAACGGAAACATCAAGGTCAAAAGCGGCTGTTCTATTCAGGGTTTCACGCAACATGGCCTCGAACTCGAAGGTGGGGTGGAGGTGGACGGCGACGTGATTGTCTTTGCGACGGGGTGGGTTTTCCTGTTTCTTCCGACTTGCGGAGTCGTGTCGGAAGCGCGGAATGCCCCGCTAGACGCGATTGCCGCGCCATCTATGGTATACGGATGCTGATAGCTCGCCCCTTCCAACGAAGCTTCGGCGATATACGTGATTCGGTGCGCGAAGTATGTGGATCCGAAGTCGCAGATAGGGTGGGACCGGTATGGGGAATGAACGAGGAAGGCGAACTGCAGGGTGTGTGGAGAAGGACGGGGCAACCGCGGCTGTGGCTCGCTATGGGTAAGTTACCCCTCTTTCAGGAAGAACCTAGTTCTCCTCAAAGTGCTGATAAGATGACATTCCCGTATTCCCGTACAGGAAATCTGGCACGATCCAGGCTTCATAGCTTACATCTCGCTCTCCGTGAGTTAACGCCCGGGTTCTTAGCAAAGGCATGACTGACGAAGCATCTGCCACAGAGATCAAAGCTATCGAGGAAGGTATTTTGGACGATGCAGATGTCTATACCGATTGAGCGTGGTAGTAGATGAGTGTGCATTTGAACGATCTCGGGGAAATATGAGTTTGCGGTTCACACTACCTTGGTACAACAACACTCATGGCCATCCCCGTACCCTGCTGTTTGGAACGATCTAATGTCTCTGGGAAAATGTGTCGTCACGTACCACTGGTGCCACAATCGTGTTCGAGCATCCAGAACGCGCGATCCTTGTTAAGGCAGCAAGAGGATGGAAGTGCGAGCCTTCGAATGCTTACCGCCGATGTTTTGGCAAATTACCCCTATTCTACTGTCTATATGATCCATCGAGCGAATGCCACAGTTCACCAACGACGTCCGATTCTAGGGTGCGTATAGTACTTACCGCCCACCAGTGCCCGAACCCCAGATGGCATTTAAGGGATCAGACGTCGCGAGTAAAGCGCTTTAAACGCACTTCTGACTGCACCCTGTTTGCGTGGACCCAACTTCTGTGAAGAGCACGAGCTAGAATCCAAGTGCGGGGGAACGGGAAAGCTAAGTTACATTGGTGAATTACTCTGAGTTGGTGCCTTTTAACCCCACTCTCGCGGCCACTTGCAGATATGTAGCCGTGCTCGAACCTTCCGAGTTCCGCTTATCTATGGGGGGTGTAAGAGGACTGAGACCACCGTCCGCTTAAGCCATTACACCAAAAGGCAGTAATACTGAATACTTGATATTCAGTATCGCAGGTAGTATATATACTAGTTACAGGAATCTAGGTAAGCAGTATGCTTACAGGGGGACCTAATAGTATTGATTAAGGTTATCCTCTGTCACTCGGATCCGCGGAGGGATCATTTCTGTTGAGGAAACCTGCTGCTGATGACGTGGACATCCGCAATTAGAACAACGGTCTGGGACTGGCATGCCTTCGACAATATGGCAGATCACGCTGGCCTATTACTTCTAGGTTTCAAGGGGAGCAAGGAACTCACATGACCTTAACATGGACCGTAGTGATGATCGCGATGCCTCATCACATCCGTTGCACTCTCCCACTCCAGCTCCAAAAGTACTGCAGGATGATGGAGCGGGTGCGAAGAAAGGACAAAACGCCGGAGCTCGTAGGGTAGGATTATTAGTGGAATAACTTATCCTCTATAGATAACCTCGTGCATACTTAGGTGGGTTGAGTGCCCTGTGTCACCGGTTGCACACGGATAAACGAGGTTGCATTCGTGGATCCTGATATCAGATACGATCATGTCCTTCGGAAAGATTTTGTTTGTGTGATGTCACAGGACTCAAACTGCCTTGAAAGCTCCGAACTTACAAAAGGCGGTAAAACGTAGTTCATGGATACCGCCTTGCACTGTGAGATTTCGAGCTAAGTATGGCTGCCCTTGCACGCCGTGCCACCGTCGGCCATAATCCATCGGAGCACCCTCTCGCCAGAACCCCTTGCCTGTTGTTGGAGTCTTTGACAAAGAAGAAAGCTTGAAACCAGCATGCGACGTCAAGAATCCCGGCTCGTACGCTATAAATGTGTCAAAGCTACGTGGAGGAACACCAGCAAAGACTTCGATATTTTATGTTAGTGTGTTCTTTGAGAAAAATCAAACAAGGAATATGCTTCCTCCTCCCAAAGCTAAAAGAGAGTTTATCAACTTCATATCTAATATATCGCAGCTAGATATGACGATTCGCGGCGGGAGAAGAGCGGGGAGAAGGCTGCGGACGTGCAGTGACTTCAGTCCGTTAACGGAGCGGAAACGCTTAATTTTTTTTGTTAATACCCCGTGGGAGTGCCCCTAAAATGACATGACGTAAATGGCAAGTGCTAAGTAACCTGCTGGAATGGGAATGGTTCTTCGGAAATGACCGAGAGGATAAGTAGCGCGGGTTGGTTGTTGGTATCAAGGTGTTGCTGCGCTGTGTGGGTCGTTTCTAGTGGCCAGCCGCCCTCATCCCTCCCTCCCCCATTCCGCACCTTGTCCCGTGCTGGATCTCATCTCCGTTGACCTCCCTTTATAACGGTTTTGGTACATAAATCGTCATTCGACCCTTTCATTATGACTGTCATCGTCGTTGCCAAGTTTCCCAGCGTTGCTGCTGTCTTTATGGCTTGCACCGCTTCCGTTCTGCTCTTGATTCTCGCCCGCATAATCTTTTCCTTTATGCGACTATGGTCATGCCCTCTGGCTCGTACTGAAGGACAGGAGAAAGGGAGTTCTCTGCTTTCTTTGTCGACTTCGTCGTTCTCCAAGCCATGGAGTAGTTCTCTGCAGTGGAATACTCTCCCGGTTTCGCTGCCGTTTACATTACGCATGCCCGAAAAGGCGTCGGCTGAAGTGGGCACTGGTGTTGGCGTTGGTCTCTCACAAAAGCGCCCAGAAACATTGCCTGTCGCGATCTGGCAACCACGTCGCTCAGGACCACAATTCCAGCCACCCCGTGAGTATCGGCGAACTTTCGCCTTTCTTCTTAGGAGTTCTAATCCCCTGTTTGTAGCACCCGCGCTCTACGAAAACCCTGTGCCGCTATCAATGGCAAAGATAATCATGTCGAGACACGTAAGTATCTCGATCTCAGCTGTATCGCCCGTTCATCCATTCAACGATATACAACCAACAGACGTTCCGCCGACCAAACCCTAATCGGCCTCGGAGAATTTCCGCCGCATCATCATCTCGACCCGCGGCACCACCACAAACACCCTCACGCCTACTACACTCGATAGCATAACATCTCGTCTAATCCAGCTAAAAGCACGCCACCTTGCCCTCAAAGCGGGCATGCGGTAACTCTCATGATATCGGAATTAACTTATATACCAACGCGCTCTCGAGTTACCTCATCTCGGACCATAGCAGCTGCTATAATCACGCACGAACCAAATCGACGGACTGGACTTGACTCCCCCGACTTATTCCACGAGTTACGGTGATGATGATATGCACGGGAATATTTCGGATTTATTTATGATCTCTGCTCTATTCGTGGGGTCGGTGCCATACCATGTGGTATGGTAGGCGCTGACCTGCTGCGGAGTGGAGAGGGCGAGAAACGCTCGGACGATGAACTGACAAGCGGATATTTCTTCTTCATGTACAAGGACTCCTTTCACACGTCTTTTTTGATTATTCCTTCATCTTTATACTTGTTCCCTGTCGAGTTGGCTAGTGTTCTTAGCTATTAGGAGTCCTTTTAGTCCCTTTTTGCGTGCTACATACTACTGATCCCCTTCATACGCTAGACATGCCGTTTGTCTGGACTCGTCTACATGCAATGCAAGCCAAAATATCTGCATCAGTTACTTAGCGTCACGGGGACCTAATAGCGGTCTGAAGAGGCCACGGAATCGCCTTGATAATCCAACGTGAAGCCTGATCAGCTGGTAACCTTTGCAACATGCGATGAAGACCAGAGAATGTCATAGTCTTCGACTCTGATGCTTTCAATGCCCATTCCTTCCTCGCTTCTTCGAAAAAAGAAAGCTTCATTGGGCAGCAGTTAGCACAACGACGCGAGGAAGAGTGCCTTCTCGAGGAGGGAGTATATGAACGTTGACATTGGCCTGATTGTGGCCACCGTGAAGATAGGGGTGGTCAGGATGGTGTTGGTGGCTTACAGAGGCATGGAATAATCTCAAGATAAAACACCACCACTACACCATTGTTTTGGTTGCGATCTATATCTCCGTGCGTTTCAACTCGCCAGTCACAGCTCTGAGATGACTCTTGATCGGGTGCTCTCACCAGTTGACTAGGTCCGATCATGATGGCCTCGAGGCCTTCCTGAAAGGTCCATGACCTAGGGAAAGTTCGAAACCTGGCTTTCTTTAGCGCATCCTGGGGTGCCTGTGGAGATCACGACGTCTGACAATGACTCACTTCATTCTCGTGTGGCAGACAGATGCTGAGATCGCAGACTTCCCCAAATCTCGAGAAGGGGTTTGATCCGTGCGATGGGGACCCCCCTAAGCAGGCCCAAGAGCTGAAGATATTATCTCCTGCAGTGAAAAAAAGTAGATGCACGTGTTAACGTACAATACAGAAGGATAGTATGTAACTTATTAGCTGTATACGTAGAAGTCATGCATAGTCGGTCATTTGTTGTTTCGTTCGAACAAGCATATAAGGTTAGGGATCTTTTTTGACGGAGTCCGACTGGTGACAGGGAGCCGCCACGGGAACGTCGACCCACCACGCAGAGGTCCGTGTTGCGCCTTTTCAAACGTCAACCGACGAATGCCCAGGGTTCTTGTTCTGTAAGTCAAAGGATCAGTTCATGTTCGAGGAGAAATCGCCTTCGAAGGCTTGCCTCCTCGGAGTTCTGCATCCCAGCGATGTTCAAAGTCTGGAAACGGAGGTCAACCTGGGATTAACAATCATGGGTGAGCTACGCTGAGGCAATGGGAAAACATCCACGTACCGACTTAAATCGGTTTCCTGGGGCCGATAATCTATTCGATCCGTATCTACTGTGAGAAGACACAGATTCAAGGTGATAAACTTCGTGGCTATCGCCACCTCGAGCGTACGAGCGAACATTAAGGCTGGCGAGCAGCGTATTGCAATATACCGTACAAAGCGGGTAGTATACGCCTGTGAAGATCAAGTCGTTTGGGGAGATCACAAGCTGCAGCAAGGGCTTCAGTTCCGCCGAAGTCAGCGATTGAAACTACGCTCACCAAGATAACAGAGAGGAAAGCCAAGATCGCCGTGCAGAGACCGGTGTTCACGGAAATGACGATAAGGCGGAGGAGCATCCGATCGGTGCTAGAATAATTCAGAGTCACGTCAGGACATGGGGGAAAGAAATTCACGCACTTCTCGTTGAATCCTGTGCGTCCCATGCCGAGAAGAGTGCACAGAGCAATGGTGATGGAAATGTCAACCGCGGTAGCAGTGCCGTTGAGCGCATTGGCAAGTTTCTGTGTGCCTTTTGTAAGGGTAATGACACTTGCGTATAGTACCACGCGACGCACCGTCAAGTATGGCCCTGAAACAGCTTGGACACTTGTATTAACCATGGCGTTGGCAGTATAACCTAAGTTCGCCCATTGTCAGTGACACTTCGGTTTGGGGCTACAGACACTTACAACATGCTATAACTAGATAACATGTCAGATTTCAGTCGTAGGATTAGTGAAAGCAGTGTTACTGACCTGGCTGAGCAGTAACAAAGGGCATCAAAAGTATCGGGAAGGTCCACTTGAAGCGGTCTTTGCTCACTGAAAAAAAGCTGAGTGGTTACATTCTCGCAAGTCGTAAGACCGGACGCACGAAACCAGATCCGATATACGAAAAAGGACTGGACTGTAAAGGAAACGAGGGACTGATTGCGGCCAGTATTGTTAACTCACTCGCACATCAGATGCACAGGACTTACAGTGACTATTATGGAAAGCAGTAGTGGGCTGTTAGGATCATAAATCCAATCAGTTTGTTTCAGACATCTAATCCCGGAACATACGGATGTGTCAGCTCAACATAGGCTAAGTCCCCGAAGTGCAAGACAAGGTAGTCCCATACTGATGGGGTCAATCAAAGTGAGTAGCGGCGGTTTTCCCTGACACTGCGTGCAACCCACCACCAATGCACGTCAGAAATGCGTGCACCGTGTCTAGTAAGAACACGAGGAGTACCTGCCAGATAGTCAACATCAAATATTGTGCAAAGAGAGAGCACGATCACCAGTAGCTTTAAATAGATGTTGTCATTGGGATACCTGGGTCAGTTTGATGAGTGATTGAGTTACTTTTGGTGGGTTTACTTACTTCACGTAGTAAATGAAGCTGGATATGTACGAGGCGGTAAGGTTGCATCTGGTACAGCTCGAACAGGGCACGTACGTCTGCAGTATGCTGATGCCATAGAACACCAACGAAATGTAAACGGCTGCAAGTGTTGAGCCCCAACTCCTGCCAAGATTGATATCTTCGGCTCCAATTGCGGTCATGGACGGTGTAGCCCGAGCTGGAGAGGAAAGGGTGGGTTAATCCAGTCTTACAGACTCTACTGATATTTGTAGCCTGTGGACAAGGGACGATGATGGTTACTGCGAACTCGCTCGGAGGTGTTTCACGAAAATGCAGTGGCTTAACATGTGCCAATAGGCGCTCCTTAGCGGCACTTGTAAGGATTTCTTGAGCCCTCCGTTTCCGCCGCTCATATGCGAACTGGGTAACAATTATAGTGGTGGGAACGATTCATTGAATGCCGCCTTGAGCGGCGTATTCTTGGGATCGATTTGGTGTCAATGTTAGGATCTCCCTTGGAATCGCCCGGAAGCTTTCTATAGTTAGTTTCCTAAGCGCCATTTCGCGCTTTGCACCCGCCAGTACGTCAATATTATGCAGCATAATAGGCAACTTACGTCCAGGCAGATACTGCATGGCAGTGGGCGGGGGCCTTGGGGGGCCTCGAGCTTGGGGAACTATGTTCAATGAGACAGAACTTAGACTTTGTAGAGACTGGGTTCCGATTTGGTTCCGATACAAGCGCAGCCGCTCCGAAAAGATTGCAGACTCTTGTATATTGCGTGGCGAAGAGCCATCGTTATATCGTTGCAACGCCCGCGCCAGGATGGTCTGGTGAGTGGTGGTACAAAGCGAAGAGCATTTTCCGTGGTATTTATTTGGCAATAGGCTTGGCTAAAGATTTGCTACTTTTAACTAAACCGCTACGACGCAACCTGAGATTCTGAGATTATGCTGTAGCCTATAGGTGCTGCAATTCCCGACAATCCCTCTTTAAAATTAGGCTCGTCAACGGTCATCGGGGCATGACCAGACGTGGTTTCATTCAAATCCTCGGTCTTATAAACTACTTTTCGTTGGAAAACTCTGTGCACTACCTCAAGGACTTTGCTGTAGGTGCCAGCCTTCGATCGTGGTGTATGTTCTGAGAAGTCCCGCAATCTTGAACCCCCTCGAACCTCCGAAGCTTTCTTGGAGTACAAGATAAGCCGTTCGAAGTGTGAGTTTAAGTTAGTCGCATAATCAAGACAGCGCAGTTTAAGCAACTGGCAAATCTTTGATATTGCCGCTCGTCAACTCCGCGCTCACAAAAGTGGGAGGCGTATGTATGGTAGTATAAAAAGACCGCGAAATATACACGAACGACTAGTAGTGCCGTTGTTCGAGTTTTGCGAGTGGCTTGGAGACATACATACTAGTCAGTCGTCTCCTCGCAAAAGGGAGAATCTGCAGTTGTCCGAGACTTCCGCTGTCATTCAGATGTTTAGTAACTGGTCAAGAGGAATGAAGAGAAAAACCACCTCAAAGCTTTCCAAATCGTTACTTCCCGAGGTCTCCCTAACAGCGTTGGACTTTGATGTTTTAACTTGTGAATTGACATAACCAACGTGAGGGATGAACGTTTGCCTACCATCGGAAAAGTGTTCGCTCGGGACGTTGACTTGTCGGATGAACAGGGAACGGGCACGCAATAGGCCTGTTCATCGCCTCGCATGTACGCCCGGATGTTGAGATTGGCGAGGAGCGCGTTATAGTACATTGTACAAAGAGGGTAGTAAACCCCAGCATATACTATTTCTGTTGAGGGGAGGGCAACCAGCTAGACGAGCATCAATTCCACTCAGCGTACAACCAAATCGAATGCGCCCACCAAAATCGTTGAGAGTAAAGCAAACACCGCTGTCCAAATCCCTGAATTGAGGGAAATGAAAATCAAACGTAGGAGGATCCGGTCGGTTCTAACGTGAAAGTGTCGGCAGAGGCCATGGGCATGAGGAAGTCATTTGCTTACTTCTCGTTGAATCCAGTTCGTCCCATAGCAAGCAGGGTGCACATCGCAATGGCAATGGCAATATCTACTGCCGCAGCGGTGCCATTGGATGTATTGGCGAGTCTCTAAGTGCACAACGTAAGACTAACGGAATAAATGCAAGTAGTAATTCATACCGTCAATATTGGGTTTGAGGAGATCTCAAAAACTGGTCCGTTCCATGTTTTTGCAGTATAATCTAATCACGTTCGTGGTCAGTGAGGTTGCTCGATGCAAAGGCGTACGACACGAACACCAGGTGACAACTGGAAAAGACCAGTGTCAGTCGGCTGTCAGCGACTGGGCAGAGGGAGGTACTGACCTGGCTGGGCCGCGACGAAGGGCATTAATACAGCAGGAAAGATGTACTTGAAGGGGCCCCTGCTCACTAGGGAGGGAGTTCATGGTTAGGGGAACACATCGAATGAGCGGGCTCGGACGCACAAAACCACACCCGATATACGAAATAGGATTGCGCGATAAAAGAAACGAGCGACTACGCCGGCCTGCATGAAGACTGCACTCTCTCTTAGAATTGGTATTACTTACGGTGACTGAGGAGGCAAGTAATATGGAGCTGTGGCAAACGAAGCGCGTCAGCACCTTACCGATGAAGAATACGTCCAACGTACGGAATCATCACAAGGAAGGTGATGTAATCTCCGTAGTTCTTGACAAGAGTGTTCCATACTGCATCAGTCGCTTTGAGTGCGATGTCCAAGACGAGAAGGCAAGAGCACCTACTACCGGCACACAAGAGAAATTTATGCGCCGTGTCGAGCACGAACATGACAGCTACCTGAGGATGCATCAAGACGAATAGCCCGCAACAAAGAGCAGCGCCTACCAGTAGCTTCAGATGCGTTTTGTCGTTGGGATACCTGACCTCAGATGTTAGATTGGCCCTATCAGAAGAGTAGGCCATAATCTAGTGCTCGCCGCACATAGTAAATGAAGCTAGACAAATTAGGTCAGGAACTAGGGGAAGTGCAAAACAAAATGTGATACATACGTCTGCAGTATACCAACGCCGTAGAACACCAGATAGACGAATGCCCCAATGAGCACCGGGCCCTCAATGAGACTAAGATTAATGTCAGATGCTGCAGACATCTGGCAGGGTGTAGATATGTGACAGAAAGAGTGTAGACTCTCCGTTGTGGCCCATGCACCAATTTATAGCCTATTACCTGGCTGTTATAATAAGTTATATTGAAACTCTGGCTGATCGGTAGACACCAGTGCACAGGAACGTATCATGATGGGAGGTCCCTACCGCCTCATTGTGTAGGGTTGTGGTTGGCCTACGGGTGGGCATTCGACGCGTTGGGTATTACTTCTAGTTGGTAACGATCAGCAGACGCGTGTTCCATTGATGCGACTGATGTTGAACGACTAGGGTAACATCGGTGCATACCTGCGATTGTACGGCGCCAATACACGGCGCCCACAAACCTGTGGTACCTTCGTACGGTCCAGCGAGTTGGGCTCGGGTCATGAAGCGGGTAAATACCCCGGAGAACGTCAGCAAGGTCATGAATTATTAGTACGTGAAGTTCCCACAAAAGCCTGCACCCCTTGATCTGGTCATCATGATATACATGATACATCTTATTCGTGGCCTGAGATCTTTGCCATGGCGTTGATAGGCCTGTCTCAGTGGCCACTCAGATTACCTGGGCGCTCCGACCTCCACCATGATCTACCGTTGAGTTGCAGCTTGCTTTTAGATCATAGTCACGATCCCAACTGCTCTATCCGCCCAAAATTCCAAAGGGAAGAATGAGAGTTACGGATGGTGACTGGAACTCGGCGGAGAAACTCACCTTTCGTGAATATATGGTGCCATTGGCTTTGTATCGGGGTTGGGCTTCGAGGCGCTGTAGCCTGAGTAAAAAAAAAAGATCTCGAGTGAGAAGAGAACAGCAAACAACGCTTAAACCGAGTGGTATGACCACACGCTCAGCCATGATGCTCCTGATGCTGGTCGATAAGTAAGTCCTGGGTTTCAAAAGCCTGGAATGTTGGATGATCCTGAGACAATGCTCAAACTCGATGTGGTCGTGCTTTTGCCATCCTTACTGCCAGCGGCCAGCAGCGCGGCGCACCGTGACTCGGAACAAGACGAAGCAACTTTGTAAGTGCGGAGCTATGGCGACTCGAAATTCCAGGCACTGAGCAGGTAGTTGAGATCATTGGAATGTTGAGACTCGGCATCGACCGTGAAGGGGCCGAGTCAGAAGACTCAGCAGGTGTGCAGCCAGGCAGCCAGGTGCGGCCCACGATGCCGTGTGGAACTTCTATTCAATAATAACGAAGTACTTGGCAGTAGCTTCAAGTTCTTGAAGGCTCGGTGATGGACGTTTTCCCCTTCTACACTGGCAAGAACTTAGTGAACCTCTACCGTCCGTAACTTGGCTCGCAAGTTGTCTTATATGATACTCTCCACGGTTGATCCATGATGTGCTCACATTGACTGTCAAATTCTTAGGACCGTGTTCATCTCGGGCGCGTAGCCCGCACAGCAAATAGAGACAGAGACCATGTGTGTCGATTGAGAATTCTTGGATGCAGTCACACGTCCGGTACCGCGGTGACGCCTGACAAAGGTGTTGCCAATCCCACAGCTCTCCTTCATCGCTGATAAGACGGGTGGCCTTTGCTTTCTGGCGCTCGTTACTGAACCCAAAGATGCCTGGAGATATGCTCGTCCCAGGGGCTAAGCAAGCCTTCGAGTTCCCAGATCTGTATGAGGCTGGTATTGCTGAACTTCAGCAGGGCCTCGAGAAAGGGCACTTCACGAGCGTGGATCTCGTCAAGGTTGGTTCGCTACCATGTTGCTTATGGATATCGAGGCTGAATTCATGCTTGCTAGGCATACCTTGCTAGGATCGAGGAGGTCAATCTTAATGGAGCTGCCTTGCACGCAGTCATCGAAACAAACCGCTCAGCCGAGTCGCAGGCTGCGGATCTTGATGCTGAGCGCAAGAACAAAGGCAGCCGTGGTCCTCTGCATGGCATCCCATTACTGCTCAAAGATAACATTGCGACGCTGCATGAAGAGGGTGAGACACCGCTTTGATGATCAAGTCCCAACCAATGTTGACAATGCACTCATTCAGGCATGAACACCACTGCTGGTGCGTACCATCCGTTGCTGATGTGATGTAGTCCTGACCTCTTTCTCAGGATCCTACGCGCTTTTGGGTTCCGAAGTTTCTGGTGACGCACCTGTTGCAGCCAAACTGCGTGAGGCGGGTGCCATCTTCATCGGGAAGGCCAATATGTCCGAGTGGGCAAATTACAGAGGGCAAGTACCCAGTGGTTTCTCCGGGCGGGGAGGGCAAACACTGTCCCCATACCATCCCAATGGGGATGCCTCTGGATCGAGCTCTGGCAGCGGAGTCGCGATGGCTATTGGCCTTGCTGCTGGTTCGCTTGGGTCTGAGACCGATGGTTCCATCGTTTCGCCAAGTAGTAGGAACAACATTGTTGGAATCAAGCCCACCGTCGGGCTTGCATCTCGCACGAGGGGTAAGATCAGAACCTCTTGAAGCTGGGCAGAGTTATAGCTGACATACATCGTTATACTCAGTCATTCCTATATCGTCCACGCAAGATACAGTTGGACCAATGTGTCGCTCTGTTGCTGACGCTGCGCTCCTGCTCTCCTTCATTGCTGGAAAGGATGAGAACGATGAGGCGACCAAGAATCAACCTGAGATTCCAGATTACATGAAGGCCTTGGATAAAGATGCACTGAAAGGCAAAAGGCTCGGAGTGCCGCGAAAATTGATTAAAGAGGACAACCCCGTCGAAGAGGAATTCGCGAAGGCTCTCGACATCCTCCGTGATTTGGGTGCAGAAATCGTCGACCCCGCCGACTTCCCGAACGCCGACGAACTCAAGGCATCAGAACATGAAAGCCTGGTCTTGTCAGTAGAATTCAAAGTCGGCGTCAACAAGTACATCTCCGAACTTCGCAAGCGTCCGCCCGGCATCAACGACCTCGCGGACCTGATCAGATTCAACAACGAGAATAAGGAAAGGGAGCTTCCGGAACCTTACCACACCGACCAATCCCGGTGAGTGAGCAAAACTCTGGAGCTCTTGTTTCCAAAGTAAACATGTGTTCCAAGGTTCTACAAATCCGAGGCCAGTAAGGTGGATGAGGAGTACTACGAAGCTGTGAGGAAGGACTACGAGCTGGGACGCACAGAAGGCATTGATGCCACGCTTAAGAAGTTTAGACTCGATGCATTTGTATTGCCTTCCAATTACGGTGCGTCGGCCCACTTTGAGCTGGACTTCGCGTATTGACCAGTTGTAGGTTATGCCTCGAAGTCTGCAGCTATCGCAGGGTATCCGCTCATCACCGGTATGCGTCGCATACGCGTGCTCGGTGACCCGGCTGATCTCGACTCCTTTTCTAGTCCCTCTTGGCTTCCAGCCCGATACCGTTGAAGCTACACCTAATCCACCCACGCCCTTGTACAACGAAGCTCCCGGTATGCCCTTCGGGCTATGTTTCACGGGCACGGCGTACAGCGAGTTCCAGCTCATTAGCTTTGCTTATGCGTTCGAGCAGGGTACTCAAGTGAGGTTGAAAGGAAGGAAAGCCTTTTTGGAGGCTACTCCGAAGACCCAGCTTAAGGACGTGCTATTATCTTGAGAGAGGTCAGGGGCGACGTACCAAATGCTTCTGTCAATTTTGTTGGCACAGGGAAAATGTACTTGTACTTGTATCATTATCAGTATGTGATAGAAACCTCTGCGTTCTGCGACTTTGGTGATGCTCTGGCATTCGAATTGGTGGCATGAGGGCCCGTTTACACCGGGGGAATTGGGGTATTGTAGAACCAAGGGTATATGACGACTAAGTAACCCGAGTACTATAGTCTATAGCATTGGGAACTTTTTCACAGGGGTTTTCCCAATAAAGGGATCACGTGATTTTAACCGACGCTGCCACCGCGAGCAACGACGAGCTCGTTCGATGCTGACGTCTACCAGGTGACATGACGAAGCATAGCAAGAACAATACAGCCTCTTCTGTGTTCTCCTACGAGGAGAAGAAGAAAACAGAGTATGGCACGAAGAAAGTATGTTTTTGTTGTGCTTTGCAAGAGCTCGGTTATTTCAACCAGCTAACAGTCTTCTAGCAACGTCTAGGCAATGAATCCATGCGAAACTTTGACGCCTGTGCTCTTTGCTTGCAACGAGCAAGGGACCCAATGGCTTGCGATCACGGTCACTTGTTCTGCAAAGAATGCGCTTACACTGATCTACGTATGTCAACGTTCATTCTGGGAGCCGGTCTTGGAGTTCAGATAGGCTTTCAGTGACTCAGAAGAAGGATATCAAGAGACAGAAGGAACGTTTGGCTCAACTGAAAAAGGACGCTGAAGCAGAGAAGCAGCTCGCCCTGGAAGCTGCCCGAGAGCGCGTTCTGCGCGACTTCGAGAAGGGTCAACTCGGTTTATCCGCAAACCTGCCATCCATCGCGACAACGTCTGGCGCCGAATCAAAAGCAAGTACGTCATATTTGGCTCCAGGTCATTGCTATTGAAGTGCGAACTGTCTACAGGTCGAGATGGGAAACGCAAACTTGATTTTGACTCCTCTACTGTTGAGACACTCACACGGGAGGCTGAGGAAGCCGCGCTCCGTCAAATCGAGCGGGAGCAAGCTGAGGCTCTGCGACATAAACTGCCCGATTTTTGGTTGCCATCACTGACTCCTACTTATGCTTCAAATGGTCCACCTTCATCACTCAAAGATGTAAAGCTGCAGTCGATGTGTCGAGGAGGGAATCCACCTCATGCCGTCACGTGGGTTCTTTTCTGAGAAACTCATAGCATCAACCTCACATTCCATCGAAGCATTAAATCGTTCACATCCGTCCAATTCTCTTTCCCTGCTTCGTCGAGCTCCCGCTCTTCAGATGCAACTCCTGCAGTGGCTGACAAGGGAAAGAAAAGGGAAGAGGATAAGGACCCAATTTGCCCTTCCTGCAAGACCAATCTATCCAACAATAGGGTCATGTTCTGTGCGTGCGTCCGCTCGGCCTCGAGGCCCAATGCTGAATGTGTACATCAGTGATGAAACCCTGTTCCCATGTCGTGTGCAAGGTTTGCACAGACTCCCTTGTACGGCCCGCTAAACAGTGCATCGTTTGTGACCGAATATTGAACGAGAAGGAAATTGTGGAGCTCAAGCGAGAAGGTACGTACCCATGACCAGCGGCCCTTTACAGGAGTTTCGGTGCTCCTTTGATCTCCGCTGTTCCTCCATGTTAACCTTTAGTCTTCTTTCAGGAACGGGGTTCGCAGGAGGTGGACTTGCAGAAGCGACGCGCAAAGGAGTCGCTTTTCAGGGTTAGCGTACCCCCAATTTCCCTCGTGCATGGGTATATCTGCCATCGATGTGTTCAACTCTATCCAACTTCCCAACTTCCCCGCTTCAAATGAGGATTCAGCTGACCCTCGTGCCGTTATTTTTGAGACTAATACCGCTATGCAAGTGATCTTGCTCCGTCGCCTACTCATCTCCCTCCCTTCTCTTCTCCACGTGATGCCATCTGACGTATGTTGGCGGCCCGCTTACGCCCGACGTATATGAATCTATGAGGACGCGAGTCGAGTCCCTGTTCCCAACCTCGAAGATTCTCGATGTTAGGCCTCGGCGTATTACTCGCGTTAACATCGGTTGTCGTTGCAACAACCAACTCTACTCAACCAAGCTCGACTGGAATTAAACTCCAGAATGGCTTTGAGCGTGTCTTCATTCAGGTGTGTTTGCGTTCTTAGTTGATTTTCGGACGTTGGAAGTCATCCATGCGTCCCTAGCCATATGGCAATAATGGAATACGCGTTCGGGCAAGTCTCATGAAAGACCCCACCGGTGACGAGCTCTCAGCTTTCTTGGATCCCCCCCTCGAGGGTCCTGGAGGAAACCAGGGTTTGGCATACGACCAGCTCGTATCTTACCAAGGCAATGGGACCATACAAAACGGAAATATCGTGGCCCAAATCGTTACCGGCGTGATCTCGTTCTACCGCGTCGAAACAAACGGGTCATGGACATTGCTCACACAAGAATTTACCGACGACAAGGCTTTGTACTCCCGGTATTACACGCAGGAGTTTAAGTCACCCAGTTTCATGGCCGAGTTCTCGTTCACCTCCGATCCGGATGAGCAGTTCTATGGGGTTGGTCAGCAAGCTTGCTGCAAGGACAACTCCGTCAACAAGAAAGGGCAAAGCATCGATCTCATCAATTTCAACTCCTTCGTACCACTTCCGCTTTACATGTCGAACAAGGTCCGTTTTGTCGACGAGCGTATTCTAGTTGACTGAATGGCACGTTTTATGATCAGGGTTACTTGCAATTTTTCAACATGCCCAGTCAAGGTCGCATAGGTAGGCTCGCATAGGGAAGGAATGTCTTTGTTTCATGCTTATGTTCTCTGTAGAATTCAGCCCGATCCGTACTCGCTTCGTCTCGAGTGAAGCACGAGTCCTCGACTACTACATGTACGGTGGTCGTTGATACTTGATGGGCAACTGTTCACCATCCTTCGCAGAACTACTGCCGAACCTGGCGACTACGATACCTTGCAGCAGCAGTACACTTCCGTAACAGGTCAGAGTATTGCAAGGTTAAGTTCATCTAGCATTGAATAGGGTTGTAGGTCGTCAACCAACGCCGCCGGACTTTATTCTCGGTTTCCAGCAGTCTAAACTTCGTTACTGGAACCAGACTCAGGTCATCGATCTTGCCCAGCGCTTCCACGATGAACAGGTCAATGTCTCCATGATTGTTGTTGGTAAGGTCCTGCTCTGGAAAAATCATCCTTCAAAAGATTTCCTCATGTTTACTTATCTGCGCACTAGATTTCTTCAATTGGAAATATCAGGGAGATTGGTAGGCCACCCAGAGCCCTTACTGGGACTTCCTTGACTTAAACCTCTACAGGGCTTTTGACCCCGAATACTGGCCGGACCCGGCACTGATGGCGGCAACGGTCAAGAACCTCACCGGTGCTGAAATGATGGTCTCCTTGTGGCCTAGCGTCGAGGATCTCTCTGAAAACTACCTTTCGCTGCAAGAACAAGGGTTCCTTGCGACGACGAGGGACGGCACCGGTGTCACGGATTCATTTGCAGGGGTTTACACGCGTCTCGTTGATTCTACGAATCCCGGTGCCAGAGAATTCTTGTGTGAGTTCCCTCTCAACAGCAGTCTTTGGGTTGGTATTGACGATCCGTGTAGGGAAGCAACTCAACGAAAGCTACTTCTCAAACGGCATTCATAACTTTTGGATCGACCAAGCTGACGGTAAGAGTCATAATACTCACGCGTTCACTAGACTCTCACTATCTCACCAGGTGGAACGCTGGGAGAAGCTTGGGAAAACAGTATGGTCCTTCATCGCATATTGGAGTGCGTCCGCTGACTTCACGTTCTCCAGACGGGCAGACGATCAACCTCATTCCGTACGCCCGAGCTTTCGCACAATACTTTATTGGCACGCAAGAGGGCGCAGGAAAGATGTACCCTTGGCTGCACCAGCAGGCTATCAACGAAGGCCTTCACAACTTGACAGGACAGCCTGCTACCTCAACTTCCTGCGACTACATGTCGTTGACTCGCAGTACTTTCGCTGGTGGCCAACGCTACTGCTCTTACCTATGGAGTGGGGACACAATGTCAAGGTTCGATGTCCTCTTGCAGCAGATTACCTCTGGGGTATCCGTCGCGGCCTCAGGTGTATCTTCTTGGACACTCGATATCGGTGGTTTCACGGGACTAGACATTGACACTGAATACGTAAGGAGTAAATGGCGTTGTTTGTTGAGTGGATACTGATACAGGAATATCAGGGACAAGAACTCTTCGTGAGATGGCTTTCCATGGGGACTTTCCTTCCATATGTGAGTATGCTATAGTTCGTTTCTGCGATCGGCTATCTGACGAAGCGCGCCAGATGCGTGTGCATGGGTCACGCGTCTGCAACATCACCTCCCCTTCAACTCCTTTTTCCGCCAATAACTGTCCCAATGAGGTGAGTGGTGGACGCGTCTAGTCCCATCCACCTCCGTCTTTGTTTACACCCTTCGTTAGCCTTGGTCGTATGGCGAGGAAAACTTCGAGATCATTAAGCAGGTACATATACCATGTTACGTCGACTTGTGCAGCCCATTCTCACTGCCATGCACACGCAGTATATCTCGCTTCGTTATGAACTAGTCCCCTACATGAAGAAGCTCTATGAAATGCTCCAAGCAACGGGTCGAACGGTCATGCGACCACTGTACTACGATTTTTCCATTTCGGATTCATACGTTGCCCAGGCTACAAGTACCAATGACCCTTTGGTTGTTCACCAGTTCATGCTCGGTGAGCAACCACGAAATGATGACCTACGCAGACCGACTGACGCGGTATTTACAGGTCCCAGGCTGCTTGTCTCACCGGTTGGAGTACAAGGCGCAACCACGAAAGAGGTCTATCTTCCGCGCCTCCCGGAGTCGATGCAGGGCATGACTTGGACACACTGGCTAGTATAGTTTTTCTGCCTATAGCTTATTTATTGACGTCCAGCTTGCAGGTGGACCGACAAGGACTATGGCCAAGGTGGCCAAAGCGTGAACGTCAGCGCGCCATTGGATCAGATTCCTGTGTTTTACCTGGGCAGCAAGTCAGATATCTTCAGCGGGAATGTTTAACGCCCCGTTGTCGGTGGCAACATTCTTAGCTATTCAGAAGTCCTTTGTATGCTAAACTAATCGCTGTCGGTCTTCCAATTCCACACAGGCTTTCTTCACACGCATCGCATTCTATCAGCTCGCACGCCACAAACAATACCTTGCGGAGAGGCCTATATCGCTGGCTGACGGCCCCAGCGAAGTCGTCCCTAAGGCCAGGGGGCCCCTCAGACCCAATATCGATGTGGCGCGTGACGGAAGAGATGCTTTGCCACCGAAGGCTGCTTTGAAGCAGCGTGTTTGGTCAAAAGGATCCGGAAAACACGATCACAGAGCGCCGGTACCCGCTCCGAGTGGCATATCTGGGGCATTGAGCCGCTTTGATCACAGCTAGACCTGAATTTACCCTCTGGGATTGCTCCAGAAAGTAAGTCTGTACCGAAACGTCAGATAAGCTCCTTCAAAGCTGCAGCGATGGGCAGTGCTCCTGTGTATTTTCGATATTGACCACTGCCACTTTCCCTATGTGAATATTCTATGGACGCGTACGCCTCGTGTTTATATGCAATGTCCACAGTGGCATATGTGGACATCCACCGGTCCACAAGCCCTATAAATTGCAGTCCAAGCGTACGGTAAAGCCCACCACCGTTTGCCTCTCATCCCTCATATCCCATCGTTGTCCCTCACACTTTAGTCTTGATGCTGCCATTCCTCATCACGCCACCCACGCGGGATCACTTCCGCAGAAACTACCAACAACATCTCCTCGCCAATGACCTTCAAGTCAGGGCCAAGAGACTGATGTCCTGCTTTCCGGAAGTCGGTCTCCCGCTTCCGACAAACGAGATTAGCGTCGCCTGGAGCCAGCTGCCAAATAACACTACGGACATCATGCCAATGTCTCTGAAGACTGGGATGGTATTTCTTCGCGCGCCGCCACCGACGCCGACGGACCCAGGGTTTACGACGGATGACGGTTCTTCGTTCAGCGACTCGTCAACTCACGGCCGAAGTCATGATGATGGCTCGTTACTCGTGTACGAGACCGATTCACCAACCCCCGACGTCGTGGCATTCGACGCGGTGGAAGCTTGCACCAAAGACATGTTCCGTGTAGTGACCGACGACATCGAATGTCCTGTTCAATTTACCAGTGAAGACATGCTGCCTGATCATGATGCAGCAGACGGAACTACCGGAGAACACTCACTACAAGTACATGACGACATCTCGGTCGCCTCGGATCCCGACAGCGTTCCATCCAGTCGACGGGAGTCACCCACGCCCCCAATGAAATTTTACGAGGTAGTTGAATCCGGACTGGCGGACTATCGGGCTCGAGGAACCGGCCCATTTATCGAATCCTTGTTTCTTGCGGGAGTGGAAACCATACAATCAGCCACACTGGTTTCTATGTCCTCTCACGCCATTATCAAAAAGGTCACCAGGGCATGTCATACAGAAGGAAGGAGCCTCGAGAAGGCGATTCGTGTTTCTGCAATGGAAATGTTTCGGCAGCACTGGAAGCCGGTACGAGTATTTCATGGGTGTAAAATCTGGACTTAGCTGAGCACCTCCTATCGCAGGACGGGGATTGGATCGCAGTCGCTTCGACATCATCGCAACATTCGGCCCTGACACTGCGTGGCGTCAACAAGGCTGGCTTCATGGGCTCCCTGTACAATGCAAAGGTCGCCACCGCGGAAGACATCGCCCTCTGCTTGTTCCTTCTCACCGAGGGCGAGAAGCACTTTGATCGCTTGTGTGCAATGCATGCCATCCTTGTCCAATCCAATGACAAGCTGTGCAAAAATCGAAATCTGCCAGCTCTAATGCAATTCAAAGAGATCATCACCTCCAAAGACCCGGAATCTGATGAGTACGTCTGGGCTCTCACTTCGCATTCACAGGCCATCCTGAAGGTCAGTGCATATTACACCAAATGATTATCAAGTCTCGAGAAAGCTAACTCCCCCTGCCATCAGGATATCCTTGAGACTATTGAAGGGTGGGTTGCCACTCAAACCCTTAAACGCGTCCGATATCGAGCGTCCACAATGAATCGCGCTATTCCAAGGAAATCGATGGGTCCAAGATTCCAAAACGCGGAACAGAACAAACAAACTGAACGGGAGGAATGGTAAATCGGGGTTTCCGGCATCGTTCTGGCGACCACAGGCTGGCGCCACTGATTTGCAGCAAGCTGGCTGCACAACGGATTTGAGCTTTGTTTGTTTATGTTATATTCGGAAGGACTCGATAAGCAACCATCAACAATGACTTCTACGGACTTTTTAGTTCATTCACTTCACGAGATATGTGTTATTTTTGCAACTGTTATCCTTCATCGCGTTATCACGTCTTCCACTATACCCGTATATTAAAGCTCTTGAGGGTGTGCATTACATTCATGATAATCTGGGCCCCCACAAGTTTGAGCCATTATAGCCATGCCCTAGAATTTTCAACCAGCAACCTCAACAGCAAGCCGATGTTCATGATGGTTCCCTTTCTCCGAGGTTGCGCCGAGGGAATACCAAAATATTCGGAAACGCAGAACAGTCGAAAGAGACTGTGCCTTGAGAATGCTTCGAGCGAGTGGGTTCAATTTGCAATAACTCAGAGCAAACTGCACGGTGCGTCGGTGATGCAATATTGAGGGACTGATAGCCTAGCGTCTTTGCTATCTCTTGTAAGTACTGGATGTTGCCAATTTCAACTCGTGATCGCGATAGGCGCCCTGGTGACTACTTATGTCCCGATCATGAGGACCTACTATCTCACCGGCAATCTCCCACCTCCTCTCTCGCACTATTAGCAGTATCCTGAGCAGATATGGCGCAGTCGCCTGTCGCAGAGATAATCCGCTTTACACCAACAGCTGTTTATCTAGACAACCCGCAGAAATCATTGGAGGCGTTCCTCCAAATCTTGTCGTCTGTTGATGGCTTTCGCTCGTAGGATTGTCCAGTTTATATCGAGAAGAATCTTGTTGACTGATCCGCGACTAGTATGCATCATGGTCTCCAGCTTGAGAAGTCGGAGTCGGGGGGGACTCGCGGTTTCATCATAATTCGTAAGTATCCTACGTAACCTCCCTCGCCCTTCGAGGCGTGAATGTCGCAAACGTTCAGCTCATTGATATGACTCTTGTGTAGTATGGGAGACCCTTGGTCATCACGAGGCTCTTCAGAAGGACAGCGAGAAGTACGGCAAGCTTAGAGCGTCCATCAGCCCTGCCGCAGAAGATCGCTCTATGTTCCACACCTACCCAAAAGTTGACCCGATGTCCACATTTGTGGCGGATGCGCTCGAGATTGCAATCACAACGGTGAAGGAAGGGCACAGCGTTGAAGACCTCGGGCCTGTTCTGGACGTCTTAGTCAGTGTGCCGATGCCCGGGCTCGTAGGCACTCCGACCTGGGGTCCGGCCCATGAAGAAAAGGACAAGGTGGTATTGTTTATGGGATGGGATTCTATAGCTGTACGTCGAGTTCGATCTCTTCTTGAGAGGGTTCAGTACAATTCATGCACCTTCAGAGCCACGAAGGAGCAATCAAGAATGCATCGGAGGGTGGCAAGGCTTTGCTCGCAAAGATTAACGGGCTGGTAGGGGCAATGGATGTGAAACACGTGAAGCTTGTGCAGTAGATTCGTTCTACCCGAAGACAGGGACCAAATTCGTCGAAGCCTGAAGCGGCAGTAATTGGTCATAAATGGTTTGCCTTGTAACGATACATCGGAGCAAGAAAGCAAATGACAGATTGGCTACATCAGACTAAACTCCAGGTGTGATTGAGCCCCTATCGAAGCATGAAACCGATGCCTATGCCTATGCAAAGGCTCCCCATCATCGCGAGCTGTACCTGACCATCAGACAATTTCTCCAAAAACTTCGACACACTCTTCTGCAAGCGAGCTCTGGCAGGATCAAGGAGAGAAAGAGAAAACGACAACAAAGAGGACAAATGCAGCGGATCGATGCAAGGAGCAGGCGGCCCAATCACACGGTTAGGCGGGGTCGTGACAGTGTCCTCCCGTGCGCGCGTCGAGACGTCTTGAGAAAGGCGTATCTCCCACTCTGCTTCCCATTTAGCCTTGTCCCATACAACTGCTTTCTCAGAGATGTAGTGAGCGGTCTCTCGGTGGCTTGCGCCGATGCTTTCCACGGCTCGCTCTACTTCTCGCCAGCGAAGGAATCGTTCGGCTGCTTCGTAGCGTAATGAAGAAAGCGTCTCTGGTGAGCGGAACAAGCCATTCCGTAGCACCAACGCGGAGGAAGGTCGGAAGGCAGACATGTGTGGGCGTGAAGGGAATCGGGACTGATCCAAACCATGTCGTAAGACGATGACTGGGATGTGAGGCGCGAGGGTGTCAATCAGAGTATCCTCATCGCTAGAAGGAGCTGTACAATGTTCCTTGGTCAGTCCAACGGTACCATGATGGAGGAAATACATTATGAGAAGATCGAAGGCTTCACTCACCAGACTTGGATAAGATGATGAGAGCAGTGTAGAGGGGTGTCCAAGGTGAAGCAATGAGATTAGCAAGAGCTATGGAGGGCTGGCAGCGCTGATCAATAATTTCCGCCAGTGAGTGGAATGGCGAATGAATGATAGGGAGCACGGATAAAGCCTGGCATTCATCAATCAGTGGAGTCCCACTTCAAACCCACCACACTCACGTTGAATTGACCGTTGTGGCGAGTCACAATTTCAAAGTTTCGCGACGGCTCAAATTTCTCGAGTCCGTGCGCATCTCGATGTTCGATCCAGTCTGTTGAGGCGCGCAGCATGGACCCATCACTAGTATCCTCCCATGTGCCGGCGTCCACGACGTCCTCATTGTCATCGAGGAATAAACTGGACACAAAAGTAGAGTCCTCCGCACCACTTCCGATTACCAGTATTCGGACATCTCCCAGAGTCTTTCCGTACTGTGTCGGACGGGGAAGCGCTTCTGGTAACGTCAGAGACGGTATGATGAGCCCCTGTGTGGATTCTCTGGCATGATCAGAGTGAGGATGGGAATGAGGTGGGCTAGCGGCTGCAGAGGAGAAGAAGAAAGACGACCCGACAGAAGGAAGAGAGGATATTGATTCTGATGGACTGTTTGGAGGAGAAGGCAATGCGCTTGAACGGGGTGACGAAGGCTGGGAAGCTCCGGTTATTGAACTGGCATTACTATTAGGTTCTGGTCGACCGTGAAACGTGCGTATTGTGGACATGCTAGTTGATACATTGGCATTGCTGTTGTACTCCATGGTCAAGGACAAGAAACGGGGAAGCGCAGGAGGAGGAGAGAGATGATGGTCAAGGCGTATTGGAAAGCTAGTGACACCACTAGCCACGAAGCACGCCACTTTACCCAGCTACACGTGTTTGGTCTATCTGGAGCTATGCAGATAAGATAAGATAAATCTACATCCTCACCCCCTGACTTTTGAGTAAGCATAACTCTGCTCCAATTCTTTGTTCCTCGCCAAGACAGAGGACAGGGTAATACCAAGAGTATGCAATACTTCCATTAGATCTAGGATGGATCCAGCACACAAACCATCCGTCGGAGAAATAGCGGCATAATGTGATGGAAATGAGCTTGAATGAAGAGCACGATGCTTCCTCCCCAACGGCGTTAAGCTGAAACCCCACAAAGTCGGAATTCACATGTCAGGTGACGCAGAAGCTCAAAAGAGGCTTAGGCGTGAATGACAAGGAACTGTTCAGGAATATCCGGGTTCTCCTGCGGAGCTAGTGTTGGTACTGTGTACTTCTCGCCGCTCTCATCCTCATGAACAACTCTCTTGATCTGAAAGGGTGACCATTGGGTTAGACCAAGTTGGCACAGAAAATATAGATTTCTTCACCTGCCAAACTCGAGTGTTACACCCGATGTGGGTAAGCGTAGGCGAACAGATATACACTATAGAAAGTGCGCTCTGCATGAGGACGGACGGAAATACTGCAGATTCGCTCGTTGCCAGCGGAAAATTGATGTGAAGTGTGCGAAGATTTCTCGCCAATGCGAATAACCGGCCCGCAACATCCTGCAGGGAAAAGTGTTATCGTCTCGCAAGGCATTCCCATGGGACGAGACCCACCAACTCTCGCTGTTCCGCCACCACAAATAATTGTTCGAGTAGCGGACATTGTGAGCATATTATTTGGAGAGCGGCAAGGCTTATTTGCATCCGATGGATAGAAAACCTCTTCAGGCGGGGACCGTGCTTGGTGATTATACTCTTCCAGAAGTCATCCGATATAGGAGTCCTAATCGATGTTGTCGTAGAGTATATCGAGAAAACTTCTAACGGTGCAGGGGAGAGTAGTTCTTCGACGTCATGAGTCCAACGATCAAGGGGTATGTGGACATGAACAGTGAGAGTGATGGCCCTGAGTCGCCGGAATGCCTTCTTGCGAAGGCAAATGGCTTTGAACTCGGACATGTCCTATGAAAAATGGGGTTCCATCTTAGACGATAGGAAAGTAATTCCCAGACGCACAAATGCCTGCGACAACCCTTCCAGGCTTATTCCAAGGAGCCCATTCTTGTTGGCGGAAGCAACCGCTCCGATCCCTCCATGAGTAACTTTTGGACATCCAATGATGTACAAATACTCGAGTTCCTCCAGGTTGGGTGCTAAATGTGCAAGAAACACATCTGTCACAAGGGTGGAGGCCTAGCACCAAGTTGTAATCCGCGATCTCCACTACTCACTGGTCATCACTCACCTTGCAAATGATCGTGAGACTGCGAAGTGTCGCACCAGTCATGGAAATCCAAGAGGGAAATATATCCAGAACTTGTGCGCTTGGCATGATGAGAGATAGCTTGCTCAGGTGGGTGAACTGCGTGAGCATAATTGGGTTGTATCCGCTGCTATTACCGTTGATCTCGAGCTCGCGTAGCTGTGGGCAGTCACGCAGGGACTCAAGTACGGCAGAGTGAAGGGATCCATCTCTCGTCCAGGTGCATGACCTAAGGTTGACACAGTTCTTGATTCCTTTAATACATAGCTGTAGTAAGTCGAGGTGTCCGGAAGCGGAGAGAGCCTTTGGGAAGTCACGGATTTCTATATAGCAGTTCGGTCAATTACAACGGACTACTTCAGAACACGCCGATATGCGTTACCTAGCCTCTGCACGTGCCGAGCAAGTTGAGGGGACTCGGATAAAGTCCTAAACAGCAAAGCAACCTGTTACGAGGGTTGATTGAGCGACTTCCTCGGATCGAAAAGCTGGATACTCACCTTCGATTTGGCTTCCTTATACCAGGCGAAGATGAATACACGGCGATAGAGCAAAGGGGTCGCAAAATGGTTGAACGTCTTGTTCACAAGACAAAGCGCTGAAATATGCTGAGGCTTGACCACAAAGTCAAAGATCGCTGGCAGCAACTCCAGTGGTAGGTCGGATAGTACTAGATTGAACTGAGCCATCCTCCGTTTCCCGATGACAGACTCACGCTCGGCAACTGTCGATCTTACGGGGTGACTAAAGAGGAAAGATGACTAAGCAGTGGAATTGAGCTGTTTGGGAGACACGAAGACGGGGGACTGCATTGCCTCTTGTCTTCATACCACCACCATCACTACCACCCTTACAAGCGTGCACCATGGAAGAAGAATATTCCATGCACGACCAGGAGTCAGATCCTATCCAGGCCGAAAATGAAGAGGAGGAGGTAGAAGAGCCGCAACCGGAGCGTAAAAGTGGAAAGTCTCGGGGGTCCATATACGACGCCCTAGATGATGAAGACGCGGAGGAGGAAGAAGAGGACGACGAGGACGACGAGGAAGAGGAAGATGATCGCCGTGGGAGAAAGCGCGCAAAGGTAAGGAACGCTGTAACTGCTAAACTGGCGGCGCCAAATAATCTCCACGTTAGCATCGGCACAAGCGCAATGCGGTCAACCGCTTCCTCGATGTAGAGGCCGAGGTCGATACAGAAGAAGACGAGGAAGAGGAGGAGGATGAAGCTGGTGGCGGTTCGTCCTGGAATCGATGGAAACATCAATCAGACCTGACCTAATTCGTCTAGATGAATTCATCGCGGATGCTGGCCTCGAGGGCGACGACGACGATGTGAATCGAAGGGCCGCTGTGAATGCCCGTCTTGATCGACGAGAGCGAGAGTTGAACGATCAAGACCTTGCCAAAATTGCTCAAAATCTTCACGAACGTTATGGACGAGCTGCTGTGCGATATACGGGAGACATGAATGAAGTTCCACAGCGCTTGCTGATGCCTTCAGTGCATGACGCGAGCTTGTGGCAGATCAGAGTCAAGGTACTATACTCAGCAGTTGTGCCCATCTCTTGCTTATGGCGCTGTTTCTTTAGCCGGGACGTGAACGAGACATAGTTTTCAGTCTCATGCGCAAGGCCATTGATCTCGAATACACCGCGCGACCGGTATCGATATTGTCGGCTTTCCAACGCGATTCTCTTCCCGGAATGATCTACGTGGAGGCTCGTAGCGCCCAACTGGTCAACCAGGCCTGCCAAGGTCTCGTCGGTGTCTATCCAAGCCGCGGTATCACCTTGGTTCCAATTGAGGAAATGGCCAGTCTTCTGCAGATCAAGAAACAAGACTTGACAGTCACCCCTGGAAGTTGGGTTCGAATCAAGCGTGGCAAGTATCAGGGTGACCTCGCTCAGGTCATGGACATTACCGAGAACGGCGAGGACGTCGGACTCAAGTTCATCCCTCGTATCGACCTTAACCCAAGAGATGATGCCAGCGTAGATGGACGGAAGCGGAAGAAGCCTACTACTGGCGTATCTACGATGCGTCCGCCCCAGCGATTCTTCAATTTCGAAGAAGTCATCAAAGTGTACGGACGCAAGCAGGTCTCTAAACGGAACCAAGTCTACGTTTTCCAAAACGACACGTATAAGGATGGCTTCATTGAGAAAGATTTCAAGCTGTCCGCTCTGCAGTTGGAGGACGTCCAACCCACTTTGGACGAAATTACACGCTTCACTCGAGGACAAGACGGCGCCGAAAATGAGAACCCTGTTGATTTGTCAATTATCGCAGAAGCATCACGGAAGGCAGCTATCTCGGTGCTTCAACCCGGAGACCACGTCGAAGTGTTTGAGGGCGAACAGGCAGGTGTACATGGTGTTGTCGATTCGATCAACCAAGATGTCGTCACAATCACTGCCGTGGGCGTCGACATTGATGGACAGAAAGTCGACGTCCCAGCCCGTAGCGTTCGTAAACGATTCAAGCCTGGAGACCACGTAAAGGTGATGACTGGTCAAAATGCGGATGAAACTGGTCTCGTCGTCTCCGTTTCCGATAATGTGGTTACGTTCCTCTCAGACATGTCGATGCAGGAGGTTAGTATCCATAATCACTGTCATTGTTATCTGCTGACAAAAATGGGTGCAGGTCTCTGTCTTCTCGAAAGACCTCCGTGAAGCCGCCGAGGTGGGCTCCGGTACCAACATCGTCGGTAACTACGAATTGCATGATCTCGTGCAACTTGAGTAAGGGCATTTTGAACTTTACTGCTTTCCAGTGCTAATAATTTCCTCTTCATCTGCCACCAGCCTGCAAACCGTAGGTGTTATCTTCAAAACCGAACGCGACTCCTTCCGAGTGCTCGACCAAAATGGACAAATACGGCTTGTACAACCTCATCAGATCTCCATGCGTAGAGATTCTGATCGCGCAGTTGCCACCGACTCTGAGGGCCACGAGCTAAGAATTCAAGATAACGTCCGTGAAGTGGATGGGGAGGTGTGTTTCCTTTCGTCGTCCTTAGTTTTTCTTGGCTCAACTACGATGACAGGGTCGCAAAGGAAGAGTGCTTCACATCCACCAGTCTTTCTTCGCCTTCTTGCACAACCGTGACATCCTCGAGAACGGTGGTATTTTCGTTACTCGGGCGCGGTCCCTAGCTTCCTTGGCACCCAAAGGCAACCTTGTCAAACCAGGGACAGATCTCGGTAAAATGAATCCGCACGTCGCAGGTGGCGCCTCTACGGGAGGAATGGTTGGTTCTGGCATGGGTCGTGGCCCGCGAGATCGGGACATCGGTGTACTCGTAGCTGTTGTTAAAGGCCCGCAAAAGGGGTACCTTGGCGTGATCAAGGACACCAATGGAAACCTTGCCCGTGTGGAACTACACACGGGTAACAAGGTTATTACCATTGATAAGGCGAAGCTTTACCGCAAGCTGTAAGCCATTCCATGTGTTCACTGGTTGTTCCTGATGACATCCACATTCCTTTAGACCCGATGGCTCGCTTATTCCCCTTACCCAGCCCTACAACCCGAACCGTGGTGGACAAGGTGGATTCAGGACTCCTGGAGCTCCTGCCCGCACACCAAATCCATTTGCTCAAGCAACCGGTGGTCGTACACCCTGGGGCGGTGGGCGGACGCCGAATCCCTATGCAAGTGGTGATGGCAAGACCCCAGCATGGAATGCCTCATCGAGGACGCCTAATCCACACGCTGATGGAGGCAAGACCCCAGCATGGAATGCTTCCTCACGAACTCCTAACCCACACCAGGATGGCGGTAAAACGCCAGCTTGGAACGCCGCCTCGCGGACGCCCAATCCCTACCAAGATGGCGGGAAAACACCGGCTTGGAATGCATCATCGCGTACGCCGAACCCCTATGCCTCGAATAACGAGTCGTCGAGTAGCTGGGGTAACGATGGCGGCAGGACCCCTCGCCCTGGCTGGGGGTCTGCCAGCGGATGGGGTGGCGGCGCTTCAGAGAGTAGTACTTGGGGGAACGCATCACCTGCACGACCGGCTGAAACAAGTTACTCGTCAAGCGATTGGGTAAGTGTACATAACGCAGTCTGTATATCCGCAGTCTTCTCACCTTGGGGGTAGACCGCGCCAACTCCGGCTGCAGCAGCGACTCCGGGCCTTTTTTCCGCCCCTACGCCTGCTGCTTACACAAGCGCACCGACTCCTCGTACCATGGGTTCCGGAGGATTTGGCATGCTTTCTGCTCCAACGCCTGGAGTTTCGGGTGGAGACGATGATGACTCAAGTTAGTGACTTTGATCCAATCAGATGTTTAGTTCTGATGATTGTGATTCCGCAGCTCCTACGTGGCTGCTAGATCCTGCTTTCCAGGGCAAGAAAGTGCTCATGGAAATCAATGGCACTTTAGGTGGCTGGAATGGAGGTGAACTCGATGGTGCCAAAGGCTACGTGACCAACACCTTCCGGACCCCGGGAGAAACGCTGGTCAGAATTGAATATGTGGACGCCGAGCGAGTTGGTACCAACGTGGACGTGCCCATCGTGTATCTCGGCCCTGTTTCCCCTGATGTGGTGGAGGATCACGCTCTCCCACTGGAGGGTCCTCTCAGGGGCATAGAGGTGGTTCTCAGACAGATGTTATCTCCTGGTGTATGGCAAGTCTCGAAGCCTTTCGATTCGGAGATCACTACTTGCTTGGAGGAAAAGATGGTAAAGCTACATCTGGCCTCGTAGTGCCAAAAGATCTCTTTGTCGGTTATGTTCTTGCATTTTATTTCGCGCGTCTTGTTCATACGATACTTGTAGCTTGTATACATTGATTCACAGCTTTCCTAATCAGCGACTTTGCGTATAACGCGGGCATGATAAACTCAGCAGCACCCCGCGTGAAAGCAGTTCGTTCCACTTCCATCATTGCAGCTAGAGAATGCCTCAATCAATCTCCGGCCACGCGAACTCTCCGCTTTGTTGATTCGTTGTCAACGACTGCGATTGGAGGGTTGACCATGAGGCCTCGTCTGTCCAAACCTGGAAAGGAGTACGCTGGTTTTAGTTGCATATCTCACAACGTAAAACCACAAATTACCTCGTAGTTGCTACTACCAGATCCAGGCTTCACGATCTGAAAGTCAACCATATTAACGCTGGAAACCCGTAGAAGGGACAAGACTCTCACCTCCCAGTACATCCAAGGAACTCCAGTCTGCAATGAACGAACATGAATAAATTCTCACAAAATGTGACGCGGAAAATAAACATACACTGATCAACATATTTGTCGCGCTCTGGATCTCGCTTTGTTTGCTGCTCCCCTCGGCCCCGAACTCCTCATACAGAAGTCGCTTGCCAGAGGAAAGTGCCTGTGATTTTCCAGAGTCGACGTAAGATGCAATATACGATGGATCGAGATTATAGTCGTGCAATGCTATGATCTGTAAGTTAGCACAGCTGCAATGAAGTCAGCATATACGCATAGTGAATCTGCAGAAGATGCGTACGAGAAGAACTGTGATTGAAGGGACGTTGGAAGGTCGGTTCCTCCTCCCGTGGAGATCTGGATGCCATAACTGCCAATGACGCTCCGGAGGGTGTTCGCGCGATCGCACCTGCATCCAAATCTTTTTATTATACGCGAAGAGAACTGGCAGATGAGTCGTACCACCAGTTAGGTGCGACTTGACTCATGTGGCCCATTGCTGATGAAAGAATGTTCTGAGTATTAGAGTCGATTTGTGAAAGTAGTAAGTTAAACCAACCTTCGTTTTCCACTTCGAAGGCGAATATAGCATCGGAGAGCTGGTGCCAAGGGACACCAAAGTTCGGGGACTGATAATTGAGGATATGCTTCAAACGGTTGTCGTACTATCAGCCGACAACTCAGTTCTCAGGTATTTAGTTCATAGTACTCCGTAAAAAGTCACGCACGTCCGCAATAGCATTTGAATTGGTGTAGAACACGGAGGAATCGGGCACGCCGTTCGCGCAGTTCGTGACCGGAAGATTATATTTGTAAACATATGCATCAGTGCCCCAGCACCCAAGAGCGTATCGGTCGTGCATGGCGATGACCAGCTTGATGTCCCGAGAGTGGGCTTCAATAGCAAGTGTATCGATCATACCAAGAATGGTATCATCATACTGGCCAACTGAAAGATCTTCAGTGATGGGACCTTCTCGGGCAAAGGGGACATTACCAGCGACTGTCTCGAGGTCATTGACGGCTGTAGCACTTGAGCCTTTGGCTCCGGCAGCTACCTGAGTAATGAAGATACGAAGGACTACGCAGGCATGGCGTCAGCCAATAGGGGAATTGCCTGTAGTAGCACTTACGTTTCATGTTCGCGCTTTGCATGGCATCAAGGACAGCAGCTCTGTCAGACGACTTGAGGAATTTTAGGACCCCAGTGAAAACACGTTTGAAATGCGCCAGCGCACGTACCGACATGGCATACAAAAAGTATGAATTGGCCCCTGCAAAGTCATTGGCAGCGGCCAACCACGGCAATACCGCTGCAATGGTGCAAAAAGTTAGGAAGCGGAGACCAAACATATCAGACGTAAGGAAAGTGATTCCACATACCACACAACTTCAAGATGGCAATTTAAGTCGCCTGGTCTTGTACACGATTCTTCTGATACACGAGATTATTGCCATCACGAGGGTGATGAACACAACAGAGAATTTACGCATGATCATTGAGCGGCACTTTCGAGTCTGTATTCTCTGGGGGATGTGCATGCGCAGCTATGCAGCCTAGCCCTAATCATCTGATCACCCAGGGGTAATGTCCCTCCTGGACGCCTCCAGGAACAGCGGTCAGCCCCACATGTTTTGGCTTACAGTTTACTGTTCTCCTTGTGTTAGACCGGGAAGGTGCCTCTGCACTAGTAGCACTACATGACGTCTACGTCACGATAGATGCCAAAATTAGAGCTTTCTTCTTGCTGGCAGCATCACTTGATGTATTGGGAGACTCAGGCGGACCGATGGGCCACGAAAATTGATCTACGTGAGAGCGACGAGCGGCATGATCCATGAATTCTTTACTTGTGAAACCACAGCTGAGTTTGAAATCCTCAATGACATTGCCATCGCACGTAAGTAACTTGTAAGCAAGTGGGGAAGGACGCAGGTGTGTAGGTGGATAGTAAATACGAAGAACGTGAATTCTGCTGCTACTGGTGGAACTGCAGAGAAGGCACGGAAAGATCTCGTAGTAAACGTGGACTTGTAGTAAACTGACACCTAATTGCCCTGTCCACGCCATCATCGAACCCCCTTCAGCTTGAATCCTCGTTGTTCTCCTCAGGGCTCGCGAACACAATATCATTGCCGTTCGCCGTCAAGCGCTGGGATCGCAGGCCGAACCCACTGTCAATGCCCTTCCCAACCATTTCGGAATGGAACTGTCGCACGCTGATGATAAGCCGAGGCGCGAGTACGTATGGTAAAACCGAAGAAAACATTATCAGCAGAAACTGCGCGACGGCCGACAACTTGAGTGAAGTATTGGCATTGGCGGCGACTAAGGTGACTAGCGCCGAGACATAGGAAAGAATGTTGCTAGGGGGGGAACAAGGTCAGTTTTATGAAGCAAACCGAAGGAACACACATGCGCAATGAAATATAACACGTTTCCTTGCACCAAAAATTTCATGTATCGGTTTGTTAGCCATTGGCCAAGTGCTCTGCGCACCTCTAGAGAGTCTTTGATGAACAGAATCAAGCTGAAACCACAGAGGAGAAAGGCGAGAACAACTTGATGTGCGAGGAAATAATTGGAGAGCGTGGCGGCCCCTCCCAAATGGATGACGGTACTGCACAGCTTCATATCGGCCACCTCGACAACAAACACTGAAGGAAAGTTAGTGATTGAGACGCAGGGAAGCATTCAGGCCATGCACCTGACAGACTGGTCTTAGGGTTGTCGAAGAGAACATTGCCGACGAAGTATATAATGATGGCAGGGATATAGACCGTGAGGATGACGCCCAGGACTACCCTGGATTGCTGGTGCATTGCGTAAACGCGAAGCGTCATCACAACTGAGAAAATATGAAATGCCATATTGTCAATGCAGAGTGTTGTTCTCGGCGTAATTGCAACTCACGGTTCGTAGCCAAATAGAAGGCGAATTCGCCCCAGATATAAAACAGAAAAACCGCAGTGCCTTCGAACAGCTTTCGTAAGAGGCAGAATCTGGACGTCGGTGAGCGTGCTTACACCTGGACGCCTTCCTCAATCATTGAAATGTGGTCAGTCACAATATACCCACATCTGTTGATTTGTGGTCAGTTATTGACAAGCTCCTAATAAGCGAAATAAACACAAACAGTAACAGGCCCAGACATGAAACTGGTGCCATCTGTCGGTGTATTGCTCAACTCTACCAAACACAGTGCGGATGGATTATAGGCCTACACAATGCTTGGAAACTGAATAGAGCAAGCATCAACGTCCACGATGGTCCACAGTAACCGTCGACTCACATCGCAACTACGAGACCAATATAACGGACCTGCACAAACGATACGCGCTCAGCCTACAAAACTTAAATTCAGGAGATGTACGGACCACGAAGAATATTGTAGACATTGAGGTCCAAGGTTTCTTCTTTAGAAGTATAAAATTTGGTGCATGAGGCCGGAGGAATCATCATCGACTCACCCAGATATATTCTATCTGTTGACGTTGTGAGCACACACACTGTTCAGAGAATTCGTGGAAGAACGCGGGTACAAACCTCTCGTAGCAATGTAAGGACTTCGATCAGAGGTCATTTGAGCACAAATCAATAAAGATTTGTGCCACCCACCATAATCGTATACAACAGCGGTCGTAATCACAACTATGGGTCCATGAGATCAAGTAATCAAGGTGAAATGCAGGACATACGAGCTATGTAGTTGCCAAGCTGAATGTTTGCTAGGAGATCTTGCTCAGAAGCCATGGCGCTGGATGAGGTCAGTTCGAAGGAAACGAGCTACGTGAAGAAGTGCTATCATTTATCATCCTAGCAATAGACCCTAGTGTCGAGGCGATGGCCACACCCTCGTTCTGCTCCATGTCAGCGAGCGCAGAATACAGAGTGGCTATGTTAACTTAATCAAGAAGACTGTGATCGGGCGTACTATTTCCCACAAATTGCGGACGTTCATCAATCCAAGGATGATAATCAATTTTAGAGCATTGGGCCGAGATAAACTAATGACAGCCCATCAGCTGCGTGAGGAGCCCAGGATGCTAGAGGGCAGAGCTGTATTTCTGGAGGATAGCATGCAAGAGACTTACCCGATAATGTGATCGCGTTCTGTATTCTGGTCGTTGCCGAAATATCATAGTGCATACGGCCTCAAACCCACGTCCTGTCAAAAACGTCAATATCACCCTCCCCTCAAGTCCTCCCATCAGAAGGCGCTGCAGTCAGATGAGCCGCTCACTCACAAGTCATTCACTATCGATATTCAGTCAATACACCGGTTCCTGGCATACTGCATCGAAAGATAGGGCCAATGTCCAGCAGTGCCTGAAAGTCGTTTTACATTCAAGCCCGTTCTTGATGTCTTCCTTATCGGCGACAACCCATAGGCTGAAGCCAAGCTCTGGAGCTCGGGAAACATCAGAAATACTGCGAGCAGATCACTAATGTGATGGGATAGTTCCAGGGGAACCTAGCTCAACCATGATGGCACGAGATCCTGTGCAATCAAGAGAGTGTTACCAGGAGTTAGCCCGAGAGGTTGATGACTTAACATGACTTACCCTCCACTGGCACGACTAAAGGGAAAAGCAGCTGTGTCTAGATGAACGCCAGGGCAGATAGAACAGGATGGCACCTCAAGGCTCACATTTGAGCCGTGCATTGGGATTGCCAGTCCTCGAGAACCCATTCCCAGATTGTCATGTAGATGACAGTCACATCCTGCAGAGCGCCAATGCAAGCATTCTTGGATCAACAAAGTGGAGAACGCCGAACAGTGTTCCAGAATATAACCTTCGACTCGCGTTGTCCAGTCGCCACTACTTACTTCGTTCAATACTAGTAGTTCGGAGTCCTTTGAGGAGCTGAAAGGGTGCCATGACGGTTTAGGATGGTAAATTCAAGTGATAGTATTTGGGAAGAAGCCTCAGACTTGTTGGAAGAGAGCCTGGGTCGGTTGGGATTGATGATGACTTAACTGCGAGTGTACCTAGTGTACATGGTGTGTGAGATTAAGGAAAGAATTTAGTGGTTACGGCGCAGTTAGTGCCAGCCACCCTCACGACTAACCCTCACGATCCACTTGCACGAAAACACTTTTTCAAGTTTAGCCCAGCACAAGTACTTGGGGGCACGTTACTCTCCAGCTTTCTTTGTGAATTGTTCAGAGTTCGTGCTTGAAAGTTGCTGAGAAAGCGAACCCGATGTCGTTCGTTGCAGGATCACTAGCTGGCGCGCTTGTGACAGGAGGGGTAAGCCGCGATTTGGTCTTGCTGGAGGCGCATGTAGGAAGAGGCTAAATCTATGTTGTTTTTATTTTACTTTCTGGAGGTTTACTATGGGTTCTCGAACTTGATGCAGACGAGGTGCGTTCACAGTCGCCCTTAACACCGACGTTCGAGTACTCACCGCTGCAATGTTGTACAGGACTGCCCAGCACCGCGGCGAGTGCGTTAAATTTCTCGAGCATGCATTTATCTTGGTTCATTTGGACTGACTGGGAATGGATTAACAACAGCCTCCATGTCCTCTCCGAACGCTTCATAAACGCGACTACCACCATCCCCTCACCCCCACCTGCATCCACGAGGATCACCGAACGACCATTCGCTGCGATGCTACAGTCTCGATGGAACGAGGAAGTGGCAGGCGTCTTTGCAGCGGTTGGGAAATGGGAGCGACAAGCCTCAGATTGGGGAAGGAAACTGCTCTATGGGGAGCATGCATCATAGCCTCCGACTTGGCGACATCCATGGCGCAGCGCATTCTGCAATGCTTGTGGCCTTGCTTTGGCGGATTTTTCCTTTTTGCGGGTTCCTTGGCTTTTTTCCTTTGCGGGGGTTCCACCATTTTCCGGTGTTTTTTGTTAGTTTTGCTAGACATCTGAATCTGTACAGTCCATAACATTCCCTGAACCATACTCCCCATCGTCATTCTCTCCCATCTTCCCCAAATCAAACTGGACATTCTCAGCGCCCATATCCTTGGTAATACTGATTATTATAGCCCTGCGGAGGAGGTGGGGGCGTGGATTGATACTGGGATGGTGGTCGTGGAGCATTCTGGGGCGGTGGGGGAGGAGATGAATACTGCATAGGTGGAGGAGGCGCAGGGAATGCTGAGTTCTTCGCATAGCCCTGCGACGCATAGTGGTAAGAAGGCTGCGACTGGGGAGGTGGTGGTGGTGATGGGAACGAGGCCTGCCTCTGGGGTTGTACAGAAGGAGGTAGGGGTGGGGCAGAAGGTTGAGAGCCGAAGAGACCAAGGCTTGCATAGGGGTCTGAGGGTGGACTTGGTGCGGTATAGGAATTGCGGATTGGCTGTGGTGGGGGTGGAGGGAGGTAAGAGGAGGGACGCGGAGGTTGGGATGGTGAAAGGGGGGTCGCATATGAGGTAGGTTGTGGGGGCTTGGGTGGTGGTGATGGACGATTTAGCCCCCCCTGTAAGTTCATCGAAGCAAAGGATGATTCGATTGAGGGTGGTGGGGGGACAGGGGGTTTACTGTCAGCAGAACGGAGAGGTAACCTCGGTGCAGACAACCGCTGTTGGACTTCGGCTTGTCCAGCCAGCTTGTCACGTTCCGAACGGCGATCGAATACGAAGGATTTGACATTGCGGGAAAGTGTCGTGCTCAATTCTGTCAGTTGGTTGTAAAATTGAAGACCTTTCCTGTATGACCCAATCTCTTTGGTGAGCATGTATCAGCGCAAGTATCAGCATGAACATACGTCAATCCATCACGGACTTCCATGTACCCATCGCGTGCATGCGAGATACGTCGTACAGCATCCTTCTTTCTTTTCTCGCGCTCTTCCCACTTCTTCGCACCAGATCCACGTCCAGCGATGTCTCGTAGATTCTTCCATAGGCCCTGAACTTCCTGTAGAGTCATCTGCTGATGGTGAACAGTGGCAGTCAACCGCTGCTGATATGGTCTGAATTTCTCGAGTTCGGCTGCAAATAACGTTGGTTCGACTCCGGTGTTGCGGCGATTGAGAAGGAGGAGATGAGAAACGTCGTCTGCTTGGATCTGACCAACAGTTGTGAATGTGAATGTCTTATGGGGAGAAAAAGGAGGGTTACCTTATCCTTGAGGTCTTTGAGGACTTCGTTCCTCTCGTACGCGATCTTCTTCAACCTGCCAAGACGCTCTTCTATCTCATTAGTCTGCTGGCCAATCCGTGCTCGTTCTTGATCGTCGTGAGCCTGCGATCCGATGTCCAGGTCTAGAAGGCTCTCCGCAGGAGCCCCTCTTTGCGCACTAGCGCGGAAGAGTTCTTCCACACCAGGTGATAACAGAAGAAGGATATCGCCCTTGACCGAGTCCCAAAGCGCCGAAACCTGTTGGTCTGAAGCCTCCGCCGCCTTAAGGGCGTTCAAATGCGATTGTAGATCTTGCCGAAGAGACTTGTTAAGGGACGCTGACGGTTCTTGTGTCTGCAGATGCCCGTACTTGTCCCTCATCGTCTCGCACTCTTGTGACTCGATCTCTAATTCGCCCCAGATGCGTTTGAGCTCTGACTCTACAGCGCCTTTGAGACGGGCCATTTCTCGCATGAGAGTGTCGACGCTTTCTCGGTCTTCCATTACGCCGATGTCTTCTCGCCACCGGCGCACGTCCAGTGGGATTTCTTCCTCCCCTCCTATCTCACCCTCCGCCATCGCTTTGAATCGCCCGAGACCTTCCTGGACTCCCATGGCCTCCAATGCGCTACGGGCCTCCACTTCTGCGCTCTCTGCGTTCTCTACCTCCTGCCGCACCAATTTCGCCTTCTCCTCAGAGTACACGCTCGCGCTCTCGTGCACACTAAGCGGGATGAGCTTGATGAAAATATCTTGACCGATGACCTTTTGTACGTCCGGCGCACTGTAGACTTCTTGGATCGTGATTGGCGTAGCTACGGATGCTTTGTCGATGTTAGGAAGGGCATCCACGGAGGGGAGGACGGCGTTGTAGATGAGGTCATTCTCGCGCTGGGCTTCAGCTTTGCGGTCTGTGCAAACCTGGAGATGCGACTTGGTACGTTCGAGAATGGAAGTTCCTGCGTCGGCGGGTAAGGTTGGGGAGACATGCGAGAAGAGAGCGGAGAACGACTGCGCGGAGCGGTGTCCTTCTTTGGCAAGTGTTTCAGCAAGAGTGAAGCGTACGAGCGCTTCACCATGATTGCCAGCTTTATCGTCGACTTGGGCACGGTAATATTGTGCGAGTGAACCAAATAGCTTCGACTTGATCTACGGAGACGTTAGCAGTAGTGGGGCATCGAATTATGGTATTTACCTGTATGAGGGTTACCCAGTTCCGGTCAAAGATGCCCTTGCTCATGAAGTCTTTGGTTTCTTCGGACAGGGAGGTGTACATGGACGCGGCTTGTGACGCGATCTTCGCCACAAGTGCGTTTGCTTTCTTCTCCTCGATGCATTTCTCCAGAAAAACTTCCGTTGCCTGTGCAAGGATAACGCCGACCAAGAACTTGATCACTTCGCGACTGAGGTCCGTCGAAGGCGCGTGCAAGAAGTTCTCGTTTATATACGTGAGCATACCCGCGCATGAGCGGAAGTAGTAGAATGCGAGCTTTAAGCCCTCCGCGTCTGACCTGTTCTGGGCAGCAGCGATCGCGGAATGCGTTGCGGCAATCTGGAAGAGAATCGACGCTTTCTCGTACGCGATGGACGTCTGGGTTGTGACTTTACTCGTGAAAGCATCGTGCCACGAAAAGTTCACCCGAATCTCCGAGAAGCGCAGCTCTAGGAGTTCCAGCTGGCCGAAGTACTTGTACAGCAGATCACGGCCTATCATTACGATGAGCGCCGCTTCATGCACAATAGCGTTGATGGGCTTACCGGTCATGTCACTCCCAGCACCTTTAACGGCGTCCTGCCTACATCTTTGAAGGGCCTGACATTCTTGGGCATAGCTATCTGGACTCTCTCCGTAGGACTTCGCAATGAGATTACGTATTGGAGTTGTCCAATCCACTTCGTCGGTGGTCTTCTTGGGAATCGCGATCATCGGCGACTGGTGCGACGACATGTTTTACAATGTCAAGGAGTTACCTGGTCGCAGAGATAATGTTACAGATCCTGTAAAGTAATGGTTAGGGAACAAGCCAGGTGGAGCTGCGCATGTAACTGCGATATGATAGTTTCGGCTACGACCCATCACCCAATCCCACCCGCCAAATCCGTGAACGAGTGTTTATCCGTATTTGTCTCCGGCATTCCTCACCAACACCCATGTCTAAACCAACATCCAGCGAGAATATCGTTAGCCAAAAGGCAAGTCCGGACGTCTTTGAGCGTTATGTCTGACTGACGAAGAGAGCAGTACGACCGGTGTTGTAGGTGTTCTCGAATTTTCTAATTATTTGGGCGCTGAAGGCTTGAAATTTCAATGCAGTGGCCGATCTATTGGTCAAAGCGTACGCAGCCGTTAATAGGCTTGTTGGCCTCTTACTGACCTCCTTATAGTGGTGTAGGCTTTGGTGCTGGAGTGGTTGCATCTGTTATCCTCTTCCGAAGTTAGTCTACTCGTCGTCACCCTGTGTGCTCAACTTACGCGCCTCACATACGCTAGGACGCACATGGCCTGTAGCACTCTCGACAGGCTTCGGAATTGGAGCCGCGTACGCTGACTGTGACCGCTCATTCAACCCTGCACGTATATCGGGTACTCGCATCATAACACAGCAGGAGGAGAGCAAGTAGCTGTCGGACCGGGAGTATTGCCCGCCTCGCGGAAGTAGGGCGGGGTGAGGACGATGTTATTAAACCGCGCGGGCACATTCAGCCTATAGATCTCTGTCTGTCCTTCATATAGCATAGAACACCAACACCGGCACAGTTCAGGATTCGTTTGGTCTGCTTCCTCCGACTTTGCCCGCCTCTCCGTCAAATAACGTCTCTCCTCGCTCGGAAGCCTCGGCGTTGTTGGGAGAAGGTAGCTTCCTTTGAGGTTTTCCGAGCACAAGTCGCTCGTACAGAACGTCTGTGAATTGGTTGAACAGTCAGAAATGGTGCTTCTGAGTGAGCGGAACTCGTTCAAACTCACATGCGGTTGCACCCATGACGGGCACTGTCACTATGATTGTGCGGAGCCTCTGAGCCTGTGGGTGTAGCTTTGCCGCCATGGTATTTTTAAAGCACTGAGATGGTGATCAAAGTACTAGAGTCCTGTTACTTGCGCGAACACTCCGACCTGGATTCCAGATTTTCTGGTTACGTCGATGGGACAATTGCCCGCGTGGGAAACTGCTGAAGCATGACGAGTAACCAAAAATGGCAGGTAGAGTTGGGACGCATCATGGGCCCTGCGCTCCCTCCTGAGTAGTCTCCCCTAGCCAGACCATTCAGAAGGAAGACAATCGTTCCTCCTGTCTAATCCTCCTGAGCGAATGTAGTGTATTTCAACAGGAATAAATATGATGTCTACAAAAACAGCAAAAAAACCCTATAGACTGATAATGCGTGTCCCAAACTCAGCTACCGGGTACTGAAACTCGGGGCCAGGACAGCTCATGAACATCAACGATGTCGGTATTTGGAGGCGATGGGAGAGAGCTGAAACCGTTTGTGGGCTGAAGGGACCTTGTATAAGCATCTAGGACGAGAAGAAGAGGGAAAGGTCAATATATACGACCCTTAGTCTCTCTAAGAAGGAGAACGCACAAGGTCAACGGTGATCTCTGGGAAGGCTTCGTCAAGAACTACGAAACAAGAATCAATGAGTTGTTATCCTTGCAGCTCCAAACCCAGACAAGGACTTACTCTTCGCATTCGCCTCCATTTCCGAAGGCACAAACCCGTCATAAAAATGAACGATTTTTAAACAAGATGTCTCTTCGTTTTGTCGCACATAGAGAATCATGTTGAATAGATGGTTGATCTGGAGTAAAATAATCGATTGTGAATCACACGCACACTTCAAGCTTGTCCAATCACGCGTACCTCGTCAGTTTTAACCAGTAAACAAACTTCCTGCCTCTTCAACCTCCTCATAAGACGGACAAGGCCTCCTCCCCAATTCCGCGTGATCCGTGATTTATGCAGGAGTGGGACCTGATCATAAGTCCAATATATCCACCGCAGGATATTCACCTTGTTATCCGTTATCGAGAAGAAGATAACCAGAATCAGGAAGTACAGCGCGAACCACCTGTCCATACACCTCGCCTCATCAATAAATCACGGCACACAAACACCGACTCACCCAGCAATGGTAGGATCTATCGCAATATTGCCCGCAAAGACGGCGGCCGCCACTACAACGGCGCTGATCACGACCGATAAGGGGCACTTCGACACACGAGGTAGTCGAGGTCGCGAGAAACGCAACAGTACGAGCGAGAGTGGGAAGAGCGTCATCACGGCAAGCCATACAACTGAAAACCTGAGCAGCGTTGATCAGCTACCCTGTTTAGCGGCGAAACATGTGTGCCTCGCTTACATCTTCGAAATAACTGTGATATCCGCGCCTGTGCTTGCATAGATGGCCCCGCTGAAACCGACAAATGATAGGACGGACACATAGGGGGCTCCTGTGAAACCCAGGGTCGCCATGAACACACGGGGCAGAACTCTATCGCGCGATAGCTCGGCCAAAAGCTCACAGGCGCTCAATATACCTGTGCGATGAAGAGTCGGCTACGTTGAAGGTAAAAACAGGTAGACAGGTTGTCTTACCTGTAAGAACACCAGCACAAAGGACAATCACAGCGTCAACAGCCACCCAGATCCTTAGCCAGCGCCCGGCTGCCTGTAGAAGTAGAGTCATCCATACTTGTCATGTACGCGAGCGAAACAAGGTGAACCTTTTGTGCCAGCAGGCTGAGCACGTTCTCTTCAGTCTGGACATCAAAGGGCAATAATGCGAGAACAAATAACATCATCGTAGAGTTCAGTACAATCGCTGGTATATGCAAATTGCGCAAAACACTCGGATAGGAGCCTGGTCGCATCTTGGCTGCGTAAGCGGGCGCGCCTACATTGTCTCTAAATGTTAGATGAGTTCCAACAGTATTGAGAATACACACATTCAAAACCAGTAAGTCCCAACATGGCTATACACACTCCGTCGAAGATCTGTCTGAGACTACTCGCAGGAGATAGCCCTGCGTGGCCTGCGGTCCAGTTTTCTTTGAGCTGTGTAGTGCCATCAGAGCACCATGCAACGATAGACGCGACGATGAGGACAAGCATTGTCAGAAGCTTCCGACCCACCCGAATCAGCACGTTTACCAACTGAATATACTTTGAACACGTACATGTAGTGCAAGTACACCACTTGCAACTCTCGCACTCTCTCTCAAACCAGCGAGGCTTACCGCTGTAAAAATAACGAGTACAAGTATAGTCCCGACGTAGAGGGGAAACGGTATGGCCACTTCTCCCGCGAGGTACGAAGAAGCGGTGGCCGCAGATACAACCGCTGTTGCTGCAAAGTCGAGCAGAAGGAGGGCTGCTCCAAGAAGCGCGACAGACTTTGTTGTTACATTCAGTCTGTTAGATTAGTATTGAGACCACCGTTAAACCAAATGGGATGAATGATATGTGTGACTGACAGGTACGTGTAGGGTGCTCCAGCTATGGGCAGAGCAGAGCCTAGTTCTTCCATGATGGGACGCCAAAGAAAGAGTGTCAATGTGGCGACGAACATAGACAGTGGTGAGCTTTGGGATTAACAAGCAGTCAGATACCCAAACAACAGCCAGGTCTTCTAAAACTTACTTTACGCTAGATATAGCAAATACGGAGGGGAGCGTATAGAAGACGCCACCCAATATATCATTCGCGGCGAGCGCACTAGCCTCGAACTGGCCCAGCACCTGCTGGCTTCGGAAGTGGCTCAAAGCTTTGTCCCCATGCGATAGGTCGTCCTGAGATAATGTAATTTGAAAGATAGACCCCCAGCCAGCAAACTCGAAGTCATTCGTGAGATTCAAAAAACGCGAAGGGACAGCTGTAAACTTTGGCTTGCCCTTCGAGCGGATACGCTGGCGTCGGAGGACAATATCGAACTGGGATTCATCGAATGAGGGCGGTAAGGTACTAAGGGCAGTCGACATGCCATTGTCTAGAGGAAGGACTTGTCAGCAACTACAGAGTACTAGGTCAGTGAATGCTCACCGACAACTGTCTCTGAGGCCGGTATGCTGTGAGGAGGTCCGATGGCAATCCATTCGGCTTCTGTTGCGAGTAATGCACTCATGTTGCAGTGCAAGCTTGATGAGACTGGCGCTCAGACCGTTCAGGACTGTTCAGTAAAACAGATTCCCCTATTGAACCCGTCTTCCCAAATGATTCAGATGCGTCGGGGAAACGCGTCGGCAAGCAAAAAGCTGAAGACTTTCACAGGACTTTTCTTGAGATACGGGAAGGAACAAATTGTGAGACGAAGGAAGCTCGTCGTTTGCCGTGCATGTACACCACAACCAGGGGTGTCTTTGTTCAAATTGTTGTCATTGAAAGGTCTGGTCTGGCGTCCCGCGACATCAGCAATCTCACACGATGTTCGTCAGCTCGTTCGACCTCGTTCAAACTTGGCGACTCGTTGAAGTTAACAAGTTAACAAGTTGGCAAGGACACGGGCTTCACGATATGACGGGAGCACACAATGTAGTAGTGTCTACCGATACTAACACTAGGCTAAAAATTCATGCATGTGGTGGTCTGCATAGCGACTAACATAGAAAGCACGGAATGCGTCCAAAGATTGAGAAAAATGCAGGTCCTCAGGTAATACTGATGGCCCATAAACAGGAAGGAGATGTGCGGCGCGAGCAATGGAGTCCAGGTGCACGACGGCCAGACTACGGCGTCCAGATGGGGTGTATTCTGGCTTCACAACCCACATTCCGGTAACCTCGTCAGGATGGTCGGCGA
>KN839844.1:955525-968419 GCA_000827185.1 Hydnomerulius pinastri MD-312 | reverse complement strand
TCACTATGGTACCCCAGTAGTATAGACTTGGATAGCTCAAATGTATCATTTTGATTCAATTGAGGAGTTTATGAATTGACTCAATAGAACTTGAAGTGAACTATTTCTGCTGAAATTGAGCTTGCTTTTGTAGAGGTACAGAGCAATGCTCTGTGTTTTACTGTGGCTCTGTACACTCTGTACATCAGATGCTATTCTGTACAGAGTCTGTGTGGCTGTGGCTCTATGCCAGATTAGGTGATTTGCTGATGTAAGGAATCCGCCCTTAATTTCGGTATTTCCATAAGCGGAAATATTGTGATTGCTTCGACTACAAAGTTTTGCGGTATTTACATGCCTGGTTTTCACACTTTCGCTATTGTATAATTTAGAGCTTGTGAGTTGACCTGCTATTAGTGACTCACGCCATAGGCAGTAAATTATAAACGATTTTCACGGTGCTGCCCAGCATACAAAGTCGTCTCAAGAATTCAATTGCAAAATCTGAAGTCCACGCCGACACAAGAAGCCATGTCTCTAGGCCGGCGGTTACGGCGCAAATTTGTTCCATCTATGGTAGTGAGCGCTGCGGTGGTTGGATCATTGGCCGAAGTGAGTGTCGGACCGAAAACACGTATCCGATTGCCAAACTGTTGTATAATGAATATGCACTGGTCCAAGTTTGGACATGCCACCGGCGAATGTTCAAAATCACTCGCCGCGCACCAAAAATAAGCCACCACCTACCCACGTAAACCGTCCACAAAAAAATCCCGGTGGTTGATACCCAATTGCTCAATGAAGCATTCACCAATCCTCCCACTTCATTTGCCTCACATTTTTGAAATAGCACCGTGTGAACAACCTGCCGATAGTGGCATTTCAAGACAATTGCCTGGCACTGACGCAGACAAAAACACGTGTCCAACTTATCCCCTCTCCCACACAGGTGAGCATACTAAGCATATGGCGGGCATCCTGTAGACTCATCAGAACCTTCAGACATGTCAGCTCCGCGCAACATTGATCTTAAAGAGCGCCTCATGCGTCAAGAGGAGAGTTTAGTCAGCACGTTGGAGCAAGCGGAGGCCGCACGGGAAATGAGTGTGAGGATTACGGAGAAGTTTGCATGATGGGCTCGGCGATCAGAGAGGCACCAGAGGCAAATGGCGCATATGTCTCCTTTAGAGGCATTGGTCGCGCTTATTGAAGAAAGTAATGACGTCCTCAGCCAGCGCCTCACAAGCCTAGAGGAACTCGCCGCTGAACAACATCGGCAACTGGAAGACATCTGCAGAGTACTCAGGGAGATGAGCACGATGAAAGCGCTCAAGGCGATGAGCACAAGCCCATCGCCGCTCACATTCAGCCAACCAAGCGCCTTGTTATCGTAGTAATTCTTTTTCTTTTTTTTTGCCGTATATCATAGCTACTGCGATACACTTGTATAACATAATCAATGGGCGTGTATAATATATATAATTACCATTCGGCGCTGTTGGAGATAAGTGGGATCTGACGGTGATATAAATGGAAAGCGCAGCGATGGGTATTAAAACTGAAGACTGCCCACGTTGCTTCTCATTTTCCAATCATTTCCTGAGAATAGCAAATCCCCAAGGATGTACTACTCGCCGGTAAGACATTTCTCCGCCCCCGTTTGCACAGCTAAATTGCATTCTCAGTGTTGCAATAGATGTCCTGATGGCGAAGTCTGCAAGGTGGGTGAGAAGAAAGGCAAATTTGGGCCTTGCCTTCATTGTAGCACAAAAAGGATGAGGTGTTCGGCATTGCGAACATACCCGGCGATCAAAGACGCCAGCAGCCATGCTGTCATTCATGAAGCCAGCTCGTGGAACCGATTGGCGCTGTCAACACCGAAGAAGACTTTTAAAAGCGCAGAGTTTGTTCCCTCGTCAGCCGATGAGGATGCTGATTGGTGGCAAAACCTGCGCTGAAGAAGCAATTGGTGGTCCAGCCACCAACAGGAGGGACGTTGGAAGCAGGAAAACTGACATCGGAGAATATCGGCGAAGGATACTCAGTGTACGACCCCCATGAACCTCACAAAAAGATTGGCAAGGTGATCAAAGTGAAACCTCGCCAACCCGGGGAGATAGATGGTAAGTACATTTTGCCTTCATTTTCTCATCGCTCAACAGACGGTGCAGTAGTGATCATGGGCCAACGGCCGATGGCCACCCCGAAACTGACACGAGTGCAGTTGACAGAGCTAGGCGAAGCCATCACCACCCTTGAGGCTGACAATCAAGATACAACAAGACAACTCCGCTCTTGCCATATACGAGGCCATTGAGAAAGAAATGGTGGAGCTTACAGCGGAGCAGACTAGGGCAATGATACATTCAAAGTCGCCACGGATTGATCGCTATGTAACTAGCTACATTGCAATGCATGCCGCCTTTTATTGATCAGATACTCAGATGGATCCATCTTCTTCAGCTTTCGTATCCTGGTTGGCCGTGCAGCTGACATAGGTTCTTGTGCAGCATCCTGCCGGGGCTTCTTGGGAGCAGGTCGACCAGGCATTTCAACCACTGGTTTTGGTCGTTTCTGCACCGTCGGCTTGTGATGTGGAGCCTTCATGATGGTACGCCTCAACGCCTTGCACCACTGTATGGCATCAGCGATGCACAAGTCCGTGATGTGAGTGGAGGCGACGAAGGAAGGAATTGACGGGTAGGCGCATGTCGCCGACGTCGACTTTGACATTGTGACATCGCAGAGCACCATGCCAACAAATGCCGCATGCAAAGTGACATACTACCGCCCAGACTTTTCACCCGACGGATCGCTCAAATCAACCGACGATATGGCTTTGAACGCCATTGCCCAACTCTTGTGCGGTACATCTCCGGCATGATGAGATAGAGTATCCCAGCTGAAGTCTGAGAGGAGAGGGACGCCGTGAGCGCAATCTTGATCTGGTGAACCGGAATTATTGATGTGCTCCAGTGCCATCACCAGCTGCCTGTATTGCTTGTCACTGGAAAGGCAAAGCATGAAGTCGCGAGCCTCGTGCCATTTGCCCTTCACATCTGCAGGACTTCGATGAGGTCAGTGTGAAATCCCCTCGGCATGACTTTCCTTCAGTTGTTCGGAAAGGCATTTACACCAGGGTAAGATGTAGCCGGAGATGTAGTGACCGGGGATTGTTTTCCCCTTCAGCTCAAGGGGGATGAAGGGGTACCCTGAAAGCGGTGTTCGTCCTCCCGCCACAATTTCGGTGTCACATATTAGCATACCTGCTAATAAAGCTTGAGCGACCAGTTGCGCTCTCCCATGAACTTCACCAGTTGTGGTGAACAAGTCAGCGCCGAATGCCGACTCGTGTTTCGGCGACCACCTATGGCCCTCCAGCGGTAGATGGAAGTTATCATATTGCCAATCTAGTCCACAGGGAAGTGTGTTCTCCACACTGCCAGTTTTCACCTATTGCAGTGATCATTAGCTCCAACATAATGAGTGTAAAGATTTCATTAGTACCTGAGTTAGGTGGAGGATGTTGATCAGCCCCAAATACTCCTTTCAATCACTGAGCGAGCGAAGGAATTCAACTTGGCCTTCAACAGTAGCACCATGTTGATATGGGGATTGCCAGAGGTCGACTGCATTGTCGCTTTCATCCAAGTCTGAACTGGATTCATTGGAATTGTCACCGTCTATCAATCCATCATTGCAGTCCATCTGCAAGAAAGACAAAGCAGTCGGCTGTGGTATCTTTGCCGTCCATTTGGCATTTGGCGACGGCTCCCCAGCCTTGGATTGCTGGGAAACCGCCACTATGGACCCAGGGGAGTCGTTGGGCGGAGGTGTTGCTGGTGTGGTGGTGGGTCTACTTGCTTCGCTGGGCGTGGTGATGACGTTACATGAGGTGATCTGGGTGATGTTCGGTGATGTTTGCGCTGTTTTCTTCCGGGATTGCTTGGCGGTTTCCTTGAAGGCGAAAATAGGCTGAAGGAATTGATTTCCTTGCCTTTCCCTCCAATGGTGTAAGAGGCATTCCACATTGTCTTTCGACATATGTGACGGATCCTTGATTTCGAGGGACAGCTTGTCGGGCAGGTACCCGGCATCAAGATCGACAAATTCCCAAAGGTCCTTCGTCATCTTGGAGAATGGAGCGCTGCCCTTCTGCCCGGCCATGTCCTGCCAGCAACAGTTCATGAAATCCCTAACAAGCCGCTTTTGTTGTTCAAGGGATGCCGTCATGAAATCTTCCGGAGGCAGATTCCAATGTCCATCTTCGGCCTTCTTCACTTCAAATTTCTTCTTAGAGTCCGCCACCATTGGCAATGAAGCTTGTTTTGTGGCTACAACGTGGGTCAATATCATATCACTTCGACAGCCACTGACATTCCCCGAAAGATCTCTCCGTCAGACTCGTATCCCCAAAACATCATCATCCTAATGCCGAATTGTCGATACATCTTCGCTGATACCTGCCGAAGGAATGCCGCCAAATGCAATCTGACCTGTCTGCAAGGCATTAATCACAAAATCTCACTATCAAAATAAATGTTTACTCACTTCATCTGAACATCCTTGGGCACCCCCTTGGTGTTCCACTCCACCGCCATGTCCACATAAGTCTGCCGCTCAGTGTCGGACAGAGTTTTGGACAATGCTGACGCAGCTTTTCTCCAATACTGTACATACCCTGGTGAACCTGGAGCAACGTTGGTAAGGTTTCGAGTTTCCTCCTTGATCTGATCGCTATTCTCAGAAGCAAACACCGTAAACCAGTTGGTTTTTTGGAAATACTCTTCCTCGTCGGTCAACTCCCGGGACCGGTTATTGAGCCAGTTCCTCACAGACTGCCAGAGCCAAAGATGAGCGCTCATTATTATTTTGCCAAAGACAAAAGGCCACCTACATTCTGCAATTTCTTCATTGCTTCCATGTCATTCTCGTGATGCACAGTCACAAATTGCCGTGTGACCCGAGTGATGATAGCTTCCTTTCGCTTGACTTTTTCTTGACCAGAAATCTCTCGATATTCATCAAGGACACCTTCAAGGATGGTGAGCTGCTCTTCGGTGAATGAACTGCGAGCCATTTTCAAAGACAGTGAGATGGAAGGATCAGAAGGGTTTGACAAAGAGCTAGCTGGACTTCCTGGCCTACTTTATACCAACTGCCTTCTGCCCAAATACCTAATCAAAAGTGTAGTTATTACTAATGGTTGGTTAGACAATAAGAAGATAACAATGGGTTTCTGCATTGGCGATGAGGACCCGATCAAGGATAGCTACTTCAGCAAGTGTGCAGAAAGGCTCTCCAAGTCTGTTATGGATGATAAATGTTGTCAGTCTCGATGACCGAAGGGCGAAAGTCTTAGCCGAAATGATAAGCGCTGGAGCACACCAAATATAAAGTTGCTCAGCATGCAACCTAGAGTGAAAGTTCCCTCTTTCATTCCATTGCAACATGGGCAAATATTCTCAAAAGAAAGTTCCTACCAACACGCACGCTGCTGTTAAACCTGAAGACAAGTCAACATCAAGTCGCTCACAGGCCAAATTCCAATATGCCTATCAGCGATTTCAACACCTGTCTTCAACAGTGAACGTGCCAACCCCACCATTGATGGAGACCAATACACCAACCACGCCATCAATGGAAACTGACAAAACTGATCACACCAATGTTCAAAGCACCATCAGTGAAGCCAGCGATTGGATTACCACCGACCAATTAGAGAGTGCACAGTGAGAGAAACCTCCGAAGAGGCAGGTAAGCCTGATTTCTCCCATAGAGAGACATAGTAAAGATGTATAACAGGGGCAAAATGATCTGATGAGGGAATGGTTGGAGTATGAAGAGGAATACTTGGAAGCTCTCCTCCGACGAGAAGGAGCTGATGGGAGGACTTGCAGCAGAGGCTGTGGGCGTGACGGCATTTACAGGTGTGCTGACTGCTTCAGTCAACTGATGCTGTGCACCAGCTGCTGTCAATCAGCACACCAGTTACATCCTTTTCATCACGTGGAGCAGTGGTCAGGAGATCACTTTGCCCCCTCAAGCTTAAGGGCAGTAGGCCTTGTTTTGCAACTCGGACACAGTGGGGTGAGGTGCCCCACAGCATCAGCTAGCCTACTTGATCATTTAGATTCCGGTGATGGAGAAACTGAAGAGGAGGTGGAGAAGCAGGAAGCAACAGAACAGGTGTCTACTGACGAAGAAGGCTTTCCTACCATGGCAAGCATCCAAGCCACACTCAACTCCTTCTCAGCGCTTGATACCCGGCATTACGATGATGCCGGGAACCACCTCCTTACCGTGGTCGATATCTCCGGTATTCACATCATTGCCATATGCCCATGTAAATGTCTCCAACAGAGTCCATTTCGAGCCCAACTATTGGAAGTAGGACTATATCCAGCTACACAGAAATCGCCGAGGACGGTGTTTACTTTCCAATTGCTAGAGTCTTTCAGACTCATGAACTTGGAGTGCAAGGTGACGGCGATGAGCTTCTACAAATACCTCCGAAGAGTGACTGATCCCGTTCTTCCCCATACTACACCGGTAAGTGTTCTTTGATATCTGCAATGATGTAGCTGAGGTCCAGGCAAGGACCGATACAAGGAATTGCTCTGCATCAGCAGACAATGGAGATACCTCCAAAACAAGCTGGTCTTTGGGTTTGCACACGATTCTGGGGTCAAGGTGAAAGATGGCGAACTAGCATACTTCTGTCCGGCTTGTCCTCAGCCTGGAGTTAATCTCTCCAAAGACTGGACAAAGGATCTCGGGGACGCTTGGAAATACAGTAGATCCTTTGTCATGGATGGGAATTTCTCAGCCGAGCATATGAAGCTGAAGAACGATGATGACTTCGATCTGACCGGTGGGAGTGGCTATTTCACTGCCTCACCGTGCTATCGAGCTCATCTTCAGATTGCCGATGACAGACAGCCCGTAAGTCTCCCCTGTCCCTTCCCCCACTTCCATCCTTCATCTCTTTCATAGAAATCCACCTGTCACGAGCACAAGGCAGTCAATCAGGTTCATGCTACCCAAAAGCATCTCGCTGCTACTGGAATCGGAGCCATTGGCTGCGCCAGACATGGATGCTTCGTGCCAGATACTGTTGTCGACTTCCAGAAAGGCGAACGACAAGTCAACATGGACTACGCGCTTTGCCGCGCTCTTGGCAAGCTGGAGGGAATGCCGAGAGCTGCCACGGGTGTCAAGAAACGACTACCTAAAGTTCTCTGACACCATCCAAATCATTTGGGGTATCGGACTGTTTCACATACATGGTCATCAAGATGTTTGCCTCTCCAGGTACAGCCCTGATCTCATTCCGGGCATCGGCAAGGTGGATGGTGAAGTTTTGGAAACACTTTGGTCTCAGTTAAATGAGATTTGTGGGTCAACTCGCTCAATGACCGCAGCACATCAGTGAGAGGTCTTGAATGATCACATGCTGGACAGTAATCGAAAAAAGATGTTGAATATTGGTGAGGTCCAATCAAAGAGGAATAGTGCAAACATGCTGATCTGTTAACAGTCCAGTCTCTATCAAGGAAATATATCCAAGCACTCCAGGGCTTGGAGGTCGCCGAAGAGGGCTACCGAAATCTCACAGCGAATGCTGACCAGTCTCTCATCACCCAATGGATTGCTCAAGCTGAAGAGGCACAAACTAGGCATTTCGCTGATGTCACGGCAATGGACATCTTTGACGTCCAATTACAGCGTGGTAAGAGAAAGCCTCATGATGGAAAAAGCTGCAAACTGAACTATGAAGCCCCTACACAGGTGGAGATGCAACTGCAGCTGGCCGAAGATCCTGCTCAACCCAGATCAGCACGCAGTGTCGCAAGTTGGCTGTCCCTGGGGCTGAAGATTGAAGAATTACAGTAAGTAATTTCAATGTGTCTGGGGGTCGTGGCCTAATGCATTGTAGATTGAGGATTGTGGGATTGGTGAAGCAGGCTGGCGCCAACCCCACCATTACCAAACACCTTGATATTGATCGCCAGAAGACCTGCCTGGACAACATGATCGATGATTTTTCTCGCAAAGCAACCCAGTATCTTGCCGAAGACGTCCTAGTCAGCCAAGGAAACACCGAGTCTGACTGGCATGACATTGAATTGGGTGATGAGCCAATCCTCCCCTTGCCTTCCAATATCAGCACCAACCAATGCCGAGACCACGGTGTCAGTTATTTAGTCGATCATGAACTCAAGCTACGACAGGGTCAAGCTAATGACGCTTTACACAACATTCGGATCGATCTTGGCCATCGCTCCTTCTTGTATTGCACGGCGGTCTGCCAGGCCAAGCACAGTTAGCATAAGAAGTCGAGGGCATGGGATGCTGTTCATCAGGTGAACACAGCGCTCAGTGTGCATACAGCGATATATCGCCGATGCCGCAAAGCAATGATCGCCCTCGGCGCGAGTTCTATGCTGCTACAGCGATATCAAGAACTCAAGTAAGAACATTTACAGTCGAAAACCATGGAAATAGACCCAAGCGTCACAGGAATGTGGGGAAAAAACCTTCCCTGGTTTTGGACCATGAACACTGATCTGGAAGCCGGTAACTGGATGTCGGAATGTGAGTTCGCCTGTGTGCTCAACTTGCTCGCTGACCGAAAAACTGACAGTTCTTCGGGTAAAATTCCATCGGGCAAAGGCGAATGTCGACCATTGCACCGAAGAAGTAGCGCTACTGAAGATGGAGATGCAATGGGCGGTGAATTTCTTCTGGCATCACAGCGACAAGTGGAAGCGATTTGCTGCAGAAGCCGAAGCAAAGCGGGACATGGGGAAGGTATGTTTTTCCAAGAAGCAGGCAGAGACTTGGGGAACTTTGCATGAACAAGTCATTACTTTAATTCACCGTTTCCGCCTGGCTTGAAAGTTTTGTAGAATACATTATCTATGCAGATCGCCGCCACCTGATTAGTGCGGTGTTTCTGTTCCGGAATTGCGTTGTATGACTAATCAGTGGATTCGCGCTTATAACTTGAGCACTCCCATTGATCGCCATTTCACACCGCACTTCTATGTTCAGCATGAGTGATAATTATTTCTTGCAATCACCTCTTGGCCCTGGGATGGACAGATGCTGGACAGAGGTCACCATCGACCTCAATATTATCGGCGCTGCAAGCGACCTCCGAAACATCTTGGAGCACTTCCCGCCGGAGGATTTGCCGAGGTTGCGCTGCATTTTCTGGCATCGCATACGAACATTGATGGTAAGCGCACGGCGAAATTCAGCTGCAAGCATTGATTTCATATACAGGATGCCATGACTGCCCTCATTGGTCAAGCTACACTACTGGGGCTCAATCCCACAAGCCACCCCGTCCTGCAGTATGTAGCCCGAAATGCTGCCGCAATGGAAGCCGAGGGATTTGACATCGCGGACATCCCTCCCTTCGAGTGGGATCCGGCCAATTCCGCCTATCGTGCAATTGTCATGGCACCGGCAGATGCATGGTGGGAAGACCTTCATGTGTTGAGGGAGGACCGTGAGCCGATGAATTGGCAGTATATGCCGAACATGAGATGTAACCATTAGGTGCGCTGTGAATTTTGGAGGCCCAGTTGATCAATGCTGATCTCGCCTTAGTTCTGGGATCTCCTGAAGGAGATTTCAGAGCAATCGGTCGGCCACAACTTTCCCTCTCAAGCACCGTCACGCTTGCTTTATAACATCCGCAACGGCGTCACATGAACCCTGGCCCATGTTGAGGAAGATATCGAAAACATTGAAGCCGATATTGAGGCGACCACCCAGTCACTATCGCAGTTACTGTCTCAAGCGCCAGAGGAATCAATGTCAACACTCGCCGAAATCAGGTCCCGGTTAGGTCGAGACGAGGACGGATTTTGGGCTGAGCGGTTCCAGGAGTTGGATGAAATAATCGCTCAATGAAATGCGGCGGATGCATGACATTGTTCTGGGTGAAATTGTTATGACTGTTGTACTATGTAGATAAAGTACTGTATTTCACCCATTTCCCTAAAGAAATCGAGGCAAAGTGAAACACGCTTGGCCGCATGTAAAATACATAGCCAATGCAATCTCCTTGGTCGACAGGGCTCACACCATGTCTCAGAAGGAGTCTGCTGAAAAGTGCGGCAGTGCCTGGCATATAGCGGGCACGGATGGCGAGCGTCGGCGATTCCAAGATGGCATTGGTGTATGAACCGACGCTCAGGAATAAATTATACCACTGCAGCGCCGATTTGGAATCGCGATGGAATGGAGTTTCCCTGTTGTACACGACTGAGATGGCGGTGAAGAGCGTCGGCCAGGCCCTGATGAGTTCGTGCAAGTCCATGATTTCCTCATCGGCTAGTAGTTGCTCCCGGACTGCAGATGAGCGCCTATACAGCTCGGGATGGACAATGGCGAGCAAAGTGTCAACAAGCCTGAAGCTTGTTTCACTCTCACGAAGCCATTGCTGCACAGGTCCTTCCCAACGCCAAAGCGATGGTGTTGCCCGGACAAGATCGTCAGGACTCTAAATTGAGTTAGCCAGCAATATGGGCCAATCCCAACGTCAGACTTGCCTCGTGTGCTTGTGCATGCCATGCGGGCGAAACATTGAGAACGCCGCCATCGGCATCTGATTTATAATACTTGGCGTCGGTGCACCATCCAGTTACTTGTTTCGGCTTCGACAGCGCTGATTTCAGGCCATTCGTCGCCTTCATAATGGCATCCTGTACGGCGTTAGATCATCCTCCCAGATACCATCATGATCTGCATGCTTACCTGTCAGGATGGAGTGAATATTCCAGGCAGAAACCAAAGGATGATGCGATCCTTAATGTCAGTAACGACAAAAGGATTGGTGATCACACCGCTACACATGGCATTGGTGGGGAGAAGGTATTGCAACAGCTTGATAGGCGGAAACCTTTGAAGCATTGAAGCTTTGAAATCTTCTTGTAAGCCGAAATTTCGCTTTCCCAAGTGGTGAAAATATTCTTCGGTGTCCCATTCCACCTGGACTTCGCACTGTTTATGCACTGTGCAAGTTGGCGGCATGATGATTTACCTTTATTACTGTGTGCCCTATCGATAACTTCTGCCATGTGATCAACTTCTTGAGATATGTCATTAGAGATTGAGAGATCAGTGGAAATGTGGCGATGTCAAAATGCCTTGTACATGGTGACAGACAAGCATTGATAGTCACTCACTTGTTTGCCGTCCTTAAATAGCGCAAAGAATACATTGTTTGTACACAGCCCACATGTGGGGTGGGCTATAACGGAGAAATCATACATGCTACTGAGAATATGTATCTAATGCGATGGACCCACCTGTCCACCGAGCGCTGACTGGGGAATACCACCAGGTCCACCTATAGTGGAGCTGAATTCGAGGAACTGAGACATGCCAGCGGAGACAGGCTGGTGGATGGTGAGCAGACGCTGCGCTTCGGCAATGTCGGCGCTCATTTGCGCCCTTTGCCACTCCAACTCAGCGAGGCGTGCCTTCAGAGCCCCATGCCTGGCATGGGAGGCTCTCAGCTCTTTGTCCATGTTCACCAATCGGCGATCCCACTCGAGATCTTCGGCGTCGGTGACAGCATCAATCTCTTTCAATGCTGTGTCCCATGCCTGGATCTCAGCCAGCTGTGTGGCCAACCGGTCTACAAGGGCGGTCGTGCGTGTCTCGATGAGGTTCACTTGCATCACTGATGGCACAGGAGAAGAGGATGGCAACCGAACTTCTCGACCCTACACGAGTGTCAGTGGACTGTCACTGAGAGCGAGGATATACTGACCTTTCCCTTGTCAGGCCTTGGCGCTATTTCATCCTTGAGCTCCTCGGGCTCCTCCACATCGCTTGGTGTGTCCTCCTCCATCGCATCTGGCGATTTCCTGGTTTCCTTCCCCTGCATCATTTTCAGTATGTTAGCAATACATCGGCAGTATATACCGATACTTACCTTCCTCTTCACCCTTTTCGCCTTCAGGCCCCTTGGCGAATGCATATGAACGTCCTCGGTGGCGGCGGTGCCAGCTCTGGACATTTGGCGACTACTTCGCTGTGCGAACTGTCAGCGAAAGTTAAAACATGATCAAGGCCACTTACCGATTTGGAGTGCGCCGGCTGCTTTGCCTTTGGCACAGTCGTCGCCCTCGCATTGTCTTGCCAGGATGCTGTGGCATGCAAAAGTTTCCCTTTCGAAGTTCTGATCTCGGGGAAAGTCGCAAGTGCACTGCAGCCTTGCTTCCTACCCTTGCACCAGTGACAGCTCGTCCACTTCTTGTTGGTGGCCATCCGTGCGTGGCATTTCGCACCCTGAGTAGTGCAGTTGTTACAAGGCTGGAGTACATTAGCCCGGGTTTCGGAATGGAAAGAAATGTATTTACCGGATAGTAGAAGGCATCGAGCAATTTTGCATCGCTAGCCTCATCCTCCTCTGACTGCTGCCGACCGTCATCCTCGCTTGGCGTCCGCTCTTCATCTCCTCGGCCTTTTTCTTTGCCTCGGCCTTTTTCTTTGCCTCGGCCTTATTTCGCTCTTCCTCGGCCCTTTGTTCAGCTTTCTGGGCCTCCTTCTTTCGCCGCAGTGCTTCGCCCGCTGCTCGCATTTTTTCCACGAATTGTTCGGCCTCCTCTTTCTCCTTGTCCTTTCGCTCCTGTTCAGCCTTCTGAATTGCCACTGCCTCATATCGCTGGTGGAACTCCTCCCACCACCGGTTGTCGCCAATTGGGAGGTTTGCGGTGACCGAGCTGTCGAGAATAATATACCCTTTTTGATATGCCTTCGTTTTTTGGATTTTGGGGTTGTCTGGTAAGATTGCTGCCGCATCAATGGCGTCAAGCCTGCCTTGGTCAGCTGCTGGCTTCAGTTGAATGATGATGCTCATTAGATGGGTGGGGAAGTTGAGGTCGGTCC
>KN839844.1:838362-874849 GCA_000827185.1 Hydnomerulius pinastri MD-312 | reverse complement strand
TTGCAATTTGCAGACTTTATACCCCATAAGTTTTCCATTAGTACTCATAAACCCACAAGTCCCAGCACATCATACCTCTTGAGAGCATACTTCATACATATCTCCATGTTGGTTTGCTGAGTGGACACAAATAACTGTTTCAGAACATTATCCCCCAATGCTGATGTTGTCTTCTCAATTAGGGAACTGCTATCAGCACCAGGCTTGTGCATTTCTTCATTGGAGCTCTCAATTTAACTTCCTTCATATCACAAGGTTGCATAATCAGCTTACCATGCAGACATACATGACACTTTGGTGGATAGGGGGTCTTTTTCTTGTTATACAAATGCTCGACATGAGGCATGTCTTCGAACATCTTGTTGGCATGCTCAGCAGCTTTATCAAATGCCTGATCTTCCAGCATCCCCTCCTCTGTGAGCTTCTGGAATGCTTCAGTACAAAGTGCATCCATTTTGGTGAACAGCACAATAACAGGAACTGGACCTCAACATTAGTCACATCCTGGCTCATTTGCAGCAGAATGGCTCACCACTGCCAGTGCCACATGTGAAGAAACCTATTTCAGCTGCAGTAAAGGCTCTGTGGTGGTCGTCCATAGGAATACAGTACCTAGAAAACAACCAACCCAGAGCTCAGAACACCTATGATAAAGGAACAATGAGGGATACCAGATCGCATGAAGACGGCCTGGGAGAGACTTTTCGTTGGCCCGTGCGGCAATGAAAGTTTTAACCTTATCCAACTCATCAGTCCCTCCCGCCTCAAAACCTCGCGAGTCATGGAATACGAAGCCTGGGTTGCTCTTGAAGATCATTTCGTTCTCGATGTCGTGCAGTCCGCGCTAAGTCCTCGTGAGGTCGTGCCATTCACAACCACGGAATACGTTTGCAAACCTCTGCAGTTCCTTCGATGATCGCGCCGTCGATCTAGCGCGATTGACGTATTCATTGGCGTTTGCAGCGGTAGCATGGCCTTACGCACCTTTTTTCCGTCCCGATCGTAGATCTCCGGGTTCTCAGTCGACCTACAGACCCTCTGCAAAATCGTGGTTTTCCCTGCGTTTGCTCTACCGATGACGAGGATCCGGAAACGGCTGATACGTTTTTTGGCTCTGGAAGCGAGGTCCTGAGAGGCTGACATAGTTGCGACGGGAGTTTTGCGTTCACTAAGCAGTTGCTAATGAGTATGCGAGTTGAAGCAATCTTACTAGTAGATGGAGAAACGGGAGAGCAGCCACCCAGCACGACCACGTGGTCGAGCGCTTGCGGTAATATTCATGTGTGCGGTGCGTCCGAGTCATGGCGGTAGTTCTTGGAGTTGTATACGATCCTCCCACTCTCAAGTGAGAGCCGTCGCCAATCCATCAACTCAGCCTTCCTCCGAGTCTAGCCCGCCCACTCCATCTCTGCTGTGACCCCTTTCGTACCAAGGCTCGCGCGCCAATTTGCGGAGTCCTGCTATATCTGCTGTTACCAACCCTTGACGGGATTTATTCGAACGTGAACTTGCCGAAGCGAACGCCTATGAGGTGTCCAATGCTTGCGACTCGGATGGCTACTTCAGAGAATGGCATCCACCGTGTAAGTCCGAGTCTCATTTCTCACACACCCTTTAAACATCTCTTTAGCAGTATTCCCGAGACTGGCTGAGCTGTATACCCACCTATATGTCACCATGGCTGTGATGCCAGCCCCGCCCCACGCGCCGAACTCTCGAGACGACGGTTTCTCAGCGGTCACTCAAGTGGCCCTCGACATGAAGTGGAATACACGCGCCGCCTGATCCCTGCCAGACGCTCAGTCGTTTCCCTTGAGCTCGTTCTAATCACCCACTCTGCGGACTCGGGCTTATGCATCCCGACATCGAACGTATCATGCCTCCTGGCAGTTTTGGCATCAAGATCATAGTTGTCGGTGCTGGCTACGGAGGATTCGCATGCGCGATCGAGTGTTAAACACGAAGTTATCATCTTGGAGAAATTTAAGGAGTTGAAGATGCAGGGCTTGTACCCCCTCTTTCATTGGCTACTCGCGGACTCTCGTGTCGGTGCGCAGGTGACGTCAGTTCGAGATAGCTTCGACAATCATTATACGTATTTCATGCTAATAACCACAGATTATTAGTCTGGGACCTGATGCTAACTGTATACTACTTGCACGATGGGGACTACATGACAGGTCCGTACTGTATCTATCGTGTTTATCTTTCTTGCTGAAACGGATTTCTTAGCCTACGGTCAATCTGCGGTCATCACCACCGCTTGACGCTTCACAACTATCTGGGAGTCCAAATCCGCGATCTGGAATTTGAACTTCCATCATTTGGAGCATACCCCTGTGAAGGACACCGCGCCAAGGTTCACCGAGCAGGCGTCCAGATCAATCTAGGCGAGGAAGTGGAGACGTACTGGGAAGACGCTGAGCGGGGGGTCAGTGGGGTGACGACGACCGCTGGGGAAGTCTACAAAGCCGGTCTTCTTGTCGTCTCAGACGGTGTTAGGAGCCCGGCGCGAAAATACGTGCTGGTAAGAGGTAACGCTTATTTTTTTTGTCTATAAGAAGCCAACAGGCCCGAATCACAGGGTTACACCGACACCTCGAGGCCGCCCGGATACTCTGTTTATAGGGCTTGGTTCGATGCTGTTGAACAAGTAGTCGATAAGGACCCGCCGACAAGTTTTTTGTGCATAAATGGAGATGTGCTGTACGGTTGGATTGGTAAGTAGTAACGGAGAAAATACACGCATTCAACTGACCTTCCTTAGGTCAAGATGTCCGTATGCTGACCTTGTCGAGGAAGAATGGCAAAGATAAGCAAAGTCAGTAGACTCGTGATCATCGGCGATGCTACACACCCGTTCTGCCGTATGTTTGTCATCTTTTATATTTGAAAGCTCCTTCAAAATTGGTTTGTGCAGCACGAGTATATAAAGTGCCACCCAGGCTATTGAGGATGGCGTTACGCTGGTCTTTGCTATCCAGCTTGCAGGAAGGCATTCCGTGCCCCTTGCGGACCTAGGAACACACCAGGTGAGCATTTTCTCGAAGTGTTTTCACAGGAAACGCTGATTATGTCGGCGGGTTGACATCAGGTGTCAACGAGTCAGAGATGCCCAGCTCACGGGCGAGTCCACTCGAAACAAATGGCATCAAGCGAAGCCCGATGAGCATGGGAAACATCTTGATCTACCACGCCCTGCCTGGTTGTTCGGTTTTGATGCCGAGGCCCGTGCATATTCCGTCTGTGGGGCTGCTACGAAGAAGATAGAGGAAAAAGGCTATCAGTTACCGACGCTCTCCTGAAGAAGCTGTATGTCTGCCAATAATGCAGTGTCACTGCCAGTTTGCAAGCTATTTGTTAGTCGTTTACCCTCAGGAGTTCGAGGTTGTGAGCTGGTTTTCGTCCCGATGTTTCGCCTGATCAAAGGCGAATGGCCACTGTGCCCTCTTTCAAAGCCCCATAAGAAAGATCGTAAGTGCGCGACGCCCACCATCGTATCAACGCTTGGAAGAAAACAACGAAGCAAGGTTCGAGAAGAGCAGCGGTGTAGGGGAACAAGTCGTGAAACCACCGAGGTCTTCGAAGAATATGATAAAGACTGGTTGAAGATCAGGCTATCTCCACGCTGTGCACAGGCTGGTTATGCAGAGCAGTTGATTATAAAATGAGGGACCTTCTAATCACCAAACGTACGTCCCAATTATAACGACAACGACGACAAAAGACCCTTCCACACGAACTCCCTCGCATTCCCATTTGACTCGGAATACTTAGCCAAGAACAGCTCGTCGTTCGGCACTGCGAGGAACACCAATTCACGTCAGTTCCTGCTTCATGCCCACGTTGTATTACAGGGGGACGATCAACGTACCGGAAGGAAGTGCCCGATCTTTCGTCCATACATCAAATACTTCCATTGCCTCCGGAACCGAAAGTGCATCAGGGACGTTCACCCGCTCAAGTCCTTGTGCGTAGTCTTGGAGGATGGGTGAGCGTTTGGCGTACGGTCCGGCGTGGGAGGTGGGAGGGAGGTCGAGTGCCTCTGCGAGCTCGAGAGGAAGTTTGAACGATACGTTTGTGGTGGAGAGGGCACCTAGGACTGCGCCACGAGCCTGTGTGAGAAGAGTCGTCATAGGTATTCGTTCGTTAACAGGGCAAGCAGGTGACGCACGAATTTCCTTTGCCCACTTGCGTATTCGAGGAGTAGACGTGGCATTGAGAGATGGTATGGCTGTATCGCTGCAAATTGGGGATCACGGTAGGTAGTCTTGCAGTAGAGCGCCTGAAAGTCATCGATAGCCAATAGTACCGGGAATCTGGAAACCCCTTGTTTCGGAAACGCATCCATCAAAGAACATATTGCAAGGACAATCTTACGCAGTTTGCTTCCTCAATTCATCCATCACTGCAGCCAGGATAGTCGGTGCTTGCCCTTGTTCTCTGACACCTGTCCTCACAAGCTCAGCAAGGGTGGTTCCGGCGGGAATTGTGTCTCTGCGCTCCAGTTCGACATCTGCCTGCGTTTTCAGCTGCTCGAGTCGGCTTTCGTTCACAGTGAGGAACCGCTGAAGCGTTTGGTAGGCGAAAACGGGTTGGAGGTACGTGCGAGTTCGCGAGTCGTAGGAATATTGCGTGGTGGAGTTGACGAGATTGATACCTAACAAATGACGGGTCAAACGCCGCATTCACGATCTATGAAGTGTTTACCTCGAGGAAAGTAGAAAACTATCCAGTCGCTCGCATTGCAGTATTGTAGTGCTTGAAGCAGGAGTGTACTCTTCCCGCACCCTGTTGCTCCAGCTGGCAAGTGATTTAGATTCCCTTCAATGGAAAGCAAGAGTGGCAAGCTCACAGAAAACGAGCCGATGATCGGTGCTGGATGCCTGGCTGGCAGCGTCAAGCCTATTGATGACGTCTATCGTCACGCCTCGCATCACAGAACATGGTTTGGAGAGGATTCGGAACTGTATAAAGCAGTATTTAACGAATTCATCTAGTGAGTGCGTCATATCCGCTTTAACTGAAAGCACTGACCTCTACCAATAAGTTCCGAGGCAGCCCGAATATCCGGAAGGGGTCTTTCTCGCTGTGGGGATATTTGAGTGCTTGAGAAGCAACGGCTGGAGTTATCATTTCCTAGCGAACACGAGTGGAAGTCAGTAAACGGAGGTGTAGTCCAATACAAGACTTTGTAGACGATGAATTATATCAACTCCACGGGAGGTAAGCGAGGTATTGCAATTCCAACGGAAGAGTGAAATGCATTGAAGGTGACGTGCTTACAGGATGGAAATTCTGCAGTTGTAGCTGATCCCTTCGCTCGCTCTCAAACAATGGGTGCGTCAGTTGACCGGCCGGCATCGGAAGAAAGGCCTGTAGTAATATGCCATATTGCCCGAGAAAGTAGCATAGTCAGGTGGAAGAAGTTAGTGCCCCTCACCCGAGAAATCAGGAAAGCACACGCACCGTGAGCCTCTTCCGCTTGGTTGCAGCTTGTTCGCCATCCTCCTCTCCACCTGCAGCCACACCACCACGACCAGACTGGGATGACTTCGTCCAGCCATTTGCTGTTTGCGGCAAGTCAGCCATGTCCTCCGTTTATGCGCCTCTGCCAATTAGAGGTTAACTCAAAGTACTCACTTGTCCTGGCTTTCTCCGGGGTTTTCTCCTTTGCGTAGCCCCTCGTGTGCGTGGATACAACCGACTTCCTCGAAGGAAGTGCTGGGGATTCAGCAAGGTATAATAGGGATCGAGAAGCGCGTCTATAGCAACTGCCCAGCGTCGACATCGTTGTGGTCAACGTCACCAACTTGACTGGCAGCTAAATCCACCACCTGGACTTTGCAAGGATTTTTGCCGAGTCAATGTCACGTGAAGAGCGAGACGAAAATAGGACAATGCCCCTGTCGAGGCAAGCGCGTTCCTGACGTAAGCGACTCGGACGGCATGAAGATTCGCTCAAACAACCGGAACTACTTCAACTTGCTTGCCATCGAACCTCGACATATGCATGCATCCGGGGTATCAACAAGTGTACGATAACCAATCATCACAGAGCTTACTTTTCAATATGGCCCAGCTACCAATATACACGGCACTCAGTGTTCCTACGGTTATCACTCACCCCTCTGCCAAATGTCTTCAATGGTCTGAAGATGGGCAGCTCTGCCTTGTCACAAAATCGGCAGTTCAGGTTTTGGTACGCGTTCTCTATCATCTTACCCAGAGATCGTGTAAACCAGGTGCAGACCCCAGACCCTGGCGTCAATTTCAGTACTCCAGCAGACTTCAAAGCCACCATTGGCGATGAACAGAGTGACAGACCACTAGGATGGTATCGGACCATGGTTGAAACTACACGTAGTCAGACACATTCATGGCCCAACGTTTGCCAAAGTTGTCATTTTTGTCGCGTTTACTCGCTTTAATGCTCATCCGATTAAAGGTTGGGGATCCCTTAGTTTGGGATCTCTCGACGTCTCTGTCCGTGCCGTGGCCTGTTCTCCAAGCGGATTGACATCTCGCGGCAGGTCCATCCGCCTTTCTCTTCTTGTTTGACGCGCCCTTCTGATTAGAGGCCTGTAAAAGATGTGTCCTGGCCGTCCTTAATTCAAACATGGAAGTTTCGCTCTGGGCTGCGGGAAAAAATCACTTGAAGGGCGAATGGTCGAACGTAGGTTACTTGCTCTTTATTAGCGGCTGGGCTCTAATCATCATTCAGATACAAGATGTAACTGGCTACCTCCTGGATTTACCCACCCTTGATGGGGATGCCGATGGGATGTCAAGGACATTGCAAAGCCAGACCATGAGTAAGCTTGTGTAATTTTGTGCTAGAAGTACGGCCGACACAATCATTGTTCAAGGTATCGCATGGTCTGAGCAACCGAATTTCGGCGTATCTCCTACCCCGCTTCTTGACGCGTCCATCCTTACTGTCGGCACTCGCGCTGGCTCGGTGAAGCTCCTCAGGTACGTGCAAATCATACCTTCATATACGCGACTGACGCGAATAAGGTTTGAACGTGGTATCGCGTCCGAGGGCACAGTTTCTATCGTGCACGACATTAAAATCGGTGAGCAGTGGGTTACGCACCTTGCGTGGTCGCCTTGGCGGCCACTGGGTACCGAAAATTGTCAGGCTCTACCATTTGCATATTCAATGGTTGCTGACCGTCGTGATCTGCAGACGAGTCTTTGCTAGGGTACGCGACGGCTGACGGAGCTGTCGGCGTCGTCCGTATCTCGCAGACATTTCAGTTGGCCCCGGATGCAGGTTTCGTTCCGACATATACGCCGGAAGTTACCTTCAAAACGAGTGGCGAATATGTCTGCGCCCCCGACAAACGCGCCGTCACCGCCCTCGACTGGGTACCTGTGGCCGGAAGAAATGTAGGATTGTCCACTATCTCGAGAGATTACTGCGTAATCATTTTTTGAGCCGCAGCCTATTCTGGTATATTCTAAGCCGGGGACAATTCACTTGTGGTCTTGGCTTTCGTCACCTACACAATGGCATGGCTCCAGACAGCTGTTGATCCAAAGCCAGAGATTATCAATCGGGTCTTCCGCATTTTCATCCGTCTCGGGTTTTTCGTATGTGAAGGAAAAGGACATGCTCGTCGTCGCACTTTTTGACGGTTCCCTTCACGCCATTCATAACTTGTCAATCGAGCCTTCCTGGACTCCCACATCGACGGAAGACCGTCTGACATCAGAAGCACTTTCACAGGCGTCCCGTGCATTTTTCGCCAAGGCTACTCCTGCGGGCGTCGAGTACATGGACGTGAACCGAACCAACGGCCTGGTTTCGTACGACTCGCATTCCAGTCTGGCCTGGATCTATGAGTAAGTCCACGCTCCCTCTCATATCACCCCGAGGGCTGTGAAACTCATTGTGCAATTCAAGGTCATTAAGACCATCTGATTTTAGTTACAAGCACGAAGCAAGGCATGAGTGCATGCTTCTCACCGCACCGTTTTGGTCGCTTGATGATGGGACTATTTTGAGGGCGGCGCAGGAGACACTGGTTCAAGTTCATCGCGGTAATTACAGCTTTTACCCCACCTTCTGCAATTTGTGCGGATGCTTATGATGCACACAGCGACGAGAAGCGCACCGCTACATCAGCTTCGGCCAATCCTTCTACATTTGTGCAACACAGGGCGTTTCGCTGAATTGTGTCCTCGCCTCCTGGAGCTCTTGAATCAAACACCACAGGACGATTCGACCGCTATTATTGTGCCTGCGTGGTCGCAAGGCTTAGGGGCTGAACTCCAGCTCCAGTTGCGAAAGAGCTTCGCTACCCATCTTTTTGGATGGGAGAGTCTACTCTTCCTACGGATGAGATTATCTGTCGCAGATATGTGCTGGGTGGGTATAGTCTCGTGCGCCGATAGGAATTGTCTGATCTCATCTGCCGTAGAAATTATGCATGGACGCGTCCGTGCGCGTGAAATGCGGTCAAGTTGCCCAAAATCAATTGACTGGAATCTCCCACCACGTCCTTCGCATTTTGGTCCGTCATCTCACAGCCATTGTCACAGCACTCGCTCGTACGTCCCCTCTTGTCCTAACCGGGCAAATGGATTGCCTCATTTCGTATGTGATCGTGCAGCGCCTGATGTTCCATTCGTCCTGCGAGTTGTGGTACAATCACTTTTGCCGGGATCTCCAATAGATCTATCGAGCGAGGCTCAAGCATTGTCGGACAAGGTTACTGCGGCGATTGAGATCGATCCGACAATAGCTGGCTTGCACGAACTGTGTCCTGCCTGCAACATCGAAGTCCCGTTGGAGGACATCACACAGGCGACGTGCCCAAATGGCCATTCTTGGGGTGAGCAAAATTTACTCGTGCCATAAGACTTCTTTGATGAGGTGTTCGTAGCTCGTTGTTCAGTGACATCTTTCATTTTATCAACTTCTATGGTTCGAACGTGCATAGGTTGCAGCCGTAAAGCGCTTCTACCTGTGTCTCAAAGCTCGGCTGCGGATGAAAACTGGCTGCCCATTGCGGCACGTAGCTGGATTGTGAAAGAGTTATTAGAAGCAGTACAGCGTTGTCTCTTCTGTGGCAATAGTTTCGTAGGCATCGTGTAAGTGGCATCAGGTGAAGTTCATGCTCGGGGCTCTAAGGGGGCGATACCACCTTCCTCCGCAAAGTATTAAACTGATCATGCCATCCACGTTTCTTGACAACCACGACAATTAATTTATCGTTCAATTTTTACAATCGATTAAAATCATACGATGCGATAAAGCGGACGCCAACACACTGACGTAGAGCTTATCGCTGAGACTTGGTCAGAATACCCTTTGCTCGGCCAGCAGCCTCGTCCCGCAGTTTTGTCCTGAGCCTTTGGAGCGCTTTACCCAGTTGGTTCTCCCCCTTTCCATCAGGGCCCACACCCCAGAATGCATCCTTGGCTGAGTCCTGGAAACGGCCGCCGGTGAGTTCTTCTCCCAGCAATGAAAATTTCATAGTCGCTTACCTCGACAAGCTCAGCATCACCTGTTGAAAGAAGCTCTTCATTTAGGTGCTTGTTCTGCGTGAACTTGTGCCATAGCACCATGTCCATCTTGAAATTCTATCAGTATCATCGTAGGCGACGTCAGGCGCAGCCCACCCACCATTTCGATCCTGACCTTGAGCCAGTCCGGACGGACCTCTGGATTGAATCTGTGAGTCTCGTCGAAGACTACTTGTGGTCTGGTTGAGCATGTTCTGATGTGCTCCGCGAGTTCGGGACGATGGTCCAGAAACTGCGAGTTATATGAGATCCAGAACACAATTGTACGTGTCGTTCCCCTCACCTTCAGTGACTGGAATAAGTGCTCACTCGTAGGGTAGCGTTTTCCCTGGTACTCAACCGGATCCGACGAGAAGTTGGTGAACCCATAGTACGGATCATGCGCGTGATAGAACAGAATGCGCTTCTGAGTCTGCTGCTTTGATGATCCCTCCGGTGACGCGGAGTGGGGACGTGGAGGGGGTGAGGGCCGGCCACCCTCTTTCACGACTTTAAGACTCGTCTGGGTGAACTGGACTTTGTCATCGTCAGACAAGTAGCCGCGATCGTTGGGTTTCCCCAGACGTTTCTTGATCTGATCGATCTTGCTGGGGGTTAGAGGCTCGTCGGAGGTGATGCGAACATTCTGTACGATGTCAATCTGATATATAGCGGAAGTGGACGATTGAGCATTGGCTTGACGCTCTGGCGAGCCTTTGGATTTTGGCGATGATCGAGGTGACGCAAACAGCATCTTAACGCTTCTTTGTTCGTGTGACTAATGCGCTGGATTTATAGGGGGTTGAGCGGCGCATGTCGTGCTCAACCAAACATGGCACCGGCACGTTGCGTTTCCATCCGCTGCACGATGCATCATGGCCTTTTGTTGCTGGTGATACGCATGCAATCCAGACCCCGTAAGGCGGCGTGGAATCGCGTGTGGCGTGCACGTGGCGACAGGCGCCGCAGGTATACATATCTCATTCGTTATGAACGGAGCGAGCTCGTTCGACAATGAGAATGGCCGCTTCACGAAAGGCAATCCAAGGTTCTGCAGCCGGTAATTTGTGTGAGGTGTGTCCGTTCACGAAAGTCTCACGATCGTTTCCGTTGTCCATGAGCTGATTCAAGTTCCATGCCAGGTCTGTGGTACCAAGCCAAAATACGTTGATGCCAACGGAGCAACGCACTCGTTTTGCGGGAGAACCTGCGCGCGTAATAATATCGCTGGAGCAAGCCCGAAGTCTCCAGTATGTAGCATTAGAGGATGCAGTAAAGCAGAGGATCCGTCATTACGCGGATTCTGCTCTGCGGACCACGCCAAGTACTTCTCACATCCCTGCCCTGTACTTCAAGAGGCTAATCGAACATCGAAGGCTCGGTGTCACTTCCGGTGTTGTGCCTGGATGTGTTCGATGTAGAGTCTTGCCACAGAGCAATGGGCAAATGTGCGAAAGCTGCGCCAAGATGCCGCCGGATGAACTCCGGATGTGGAATATCAACAGCTCGGGGACTGTTTGGAGAGAATGTAAGTCTTGATGGCCAATCGATCGAGACAAACCTGATGTCCTGATCAGTCGAGCGAGAGTGGAAAGACAAATGGCAGACCGGAGGCACAGCGACGATCGAGAAGCTATTTGAGGTATCATACCCATCTGATGTTCTCGCCGACAAAGACGCATTTCGGTGAGCAACAGATATCGGACCTCATGATTTTGCTGCTGAGCGCCTATTTTCTAGGCAAAATCTGGAATCGAACGGAAGTGTTCGATTAATGCGCACGTTTCATGCCTCTCAGTGCATTTGCGATATGGGTACGAAAGGCGCTGTGCTGTGCGACTGGCGTTCGTGTGGAATCTGCAATATCGTCAAGTCTGCATTCAAAGGTGTGGCGTTTGGGGCACCGTATAACAAAGGAAGGTGGGTCCATTGTATCAATATGAAGCCGTACCTGTCATTAGGTGGTGAGCTTACCGTGACGCTCGTTCAGGCATGGCAATGGTTTGTACTCTTCTTCAAACCCGTCTGCGGTAGACCGTCATGCAACTTCGTGCTTGAGCTCACCTTATCGAGTGATGATTGCATGTGATGTTGTCCTACCGCAAAATGCGAGCAAGAACAATTCGGTTCGTCGTCTCACACCATTTGCTTCTGTCTTCTGATAGAATGTATAGATTCTGATGGGTGACGGGGTCGTGGTGCGGGACTCAGGAGCCGTTACTCCGAGATACATCGTGATGTATACCAAAGGTAGCTGAGGGTTTTCGGCCTGCGCTATCGTGCATCTAGCCTTTCACACGTTTACGGAACTTACAAAGTTTGAGCTTCAATGTATTTCTTCGCCTGAGATCCGTCCTCTGTTTATTATAAACCTGTGTCAATGAATAATTGTTATGAAGGTACAAGACGCAATACCGACCATCGATAACGAGTGGCTGATGCCTCATTGTAGACTGCTGGCCCGGACTTTTCGCAACATACGGTAGCTAGGATAGTGCCTATCCTTAAATAGGTCAACATCGAGGATTCAATGTGTCTGCACTCACCCTGCGTAAATCAAATAGCTGGAGCTTCTCATTTCACCCTCAGGTTCGACCACATGGGGCAAGAACAGAGATGGATTAGGTGGGATAGTCTCGTGCTACAGGCAACCTCGTACAGGGGGATATTCCGAGGTGTGAATGCATGTTCAGTGTTATCACCATGGCCATCGTGCCCGATGCAGGCAGTACCATCCATGTGCACGAGGCATCTGTTATCGTGCAGAGCGGCTGCGCGCCTGCAGCGTGTTGGCCACGAGGCCCCTGATATCCATCCACATCGCGTGTAGTGAGGTCGCGCCCCTTTATAACACGATAGGGAACCGTCGTCGACCATTGAACGTGAATCTCGATGGCTCCAGGTCTTTGCGAAGTGCGCAGCGTCCTTGTTCGCTTGTCGGGAATATTGATCTAACGGACCTTCCAGAACTGCCATAAGAAGCGCAAATTCGGTGCTCACAAGTTTTGCGGTAGAACATGTGCTGCTCAAGCAGCAGCTAAGCCTACGGGAAAAACAGGTTCGAAAGCGAAGCCAGCGACAATCGGTCGACAAAAGGCAGTACCTGTACCCCAGAAAGCAGTCCAGCTCTGCGATGTAAGACCAACCTCGATCAATCGCGATCTCGCATCACTCATCTTTCCCTCGATCTATAGTACTGCGGCCAGAAGCCAAGGTTCAGTAATTTCGACTTTTGCGGAAAATCTTGCGCGACGCTGGCCAACTCAGCGCAAACGAAGCAACCAACAGCACAAGTGCCGTCAGCGTCAAACAAGAAGACTGGTCGCGTACCTAGTGCTCCTCAAAATAATCCAGCCCCTGTACGTCTGGTAAAAACAGTCACGCCTCCTCAAGCGAAAGCCCCTCAGGCTGTACCTCAAGGTGACTGGACTGCTTCCATGCCTGGTAGGTTTTCGCTGACGACCGATATAAGACGATTCCACGGAGGAAGAAGGCGCGGAAGACGAAGACGACGCTGATGTGGGAGTTGATACTGATCTTGATGCCTACCCGTCAGACTCGGAAGAAGAGCCGGCTGCGCCTGCTGCAGTCGTTCCTCCGGCAACCAAGAATACGTCCAAAGGAGGTAAACCGGGTGGGCCACCCAAACCCCCTCCTGGTACATGTGCTATCCCAAATTGCGGGAAACCGTCTCACGTCGATAAGAACGGCGTGAAGACAGGTTATTGCTCGATTAAGCATCGCGAGTGAGTTTTAATCGGGTCATTTGAGTTGAAAGATGGCTCATGGAAACCGGTGCAGAGAAGCAGTTACATTAGGGCTGGAAGCTCCCTGCATCATGTGTCAACGGTACCCGCAGGGAGCTTCAGACTACTTTTGCTCGTCAGCGTGTAGGAAACAGTCGATGGTGAAGACTTGACAACTTACGCCCCTTGTACTTAAAGTTACTATCGATCAGAAGCTGTAATGTAATTTTGTTTACTTTTGCGCCCATGATACGCACGAGTAAAGGAAAAATATTCCAGTTGATCAACGACTGTAATGTAACATTTTACTACAGTTTTTACGGGTCGAGCACCGTGATGAAGCAGTGGCAAGCACGGTGGATTATTTGCACGAAAGAATTTGGAAGTACTGCTGGCACCAGCCCTACTTACTCGGAGTAGCATTTTAATGTTTGGACAGCCAATGGGAAAGAGATAATCCTGCTTACGTGAAATGTAAAATATTGGCCTTGATCTTGGGTGGCAGCTGCAAGTTGTCCATGCTTCTAACCGTGACCTTAGCCGCATTTTCAACAGGCTGCTCTTCCTTTTCTCCAGCTGGCTGAGCGCAGGATCATCCTTATTCGCAGTTGAATCCTGGCTGGTCGCTATGGGTCGCTTGCGACGCTCTCGAACGCACAAAGCGCAACGTGACATTCACCGGGCTTCTCGCACCAGAGTACGTTTCCGAGGCTCATACATCCAAAGCTCCTGAATAAAGATGCTTCTCAGGCCCGAACAAAGGATCTCGATCAGATACAGCTGATCGACCTTGATCCCAAAGTAAGTAGACCTGGTCTGAAATCGTGGACATATATGCATCTTCATTATGCACCCTTGATGCTGACCGTTCCCCAGAACCGTGCTGCACTTGAGGCACAACCACTCGATTTCGATAAACCTGGTCTAGCGCAGCACTACTGCGTAGAATGCGCCAAGTATTCTCCTCCCTTTCCTTATCACGCCAACCCTCTCATCCGGTCACTTAGGTATTATGAATCGGATGTGGCACTGCATTCGCATTGGAAGAGCAAGGTGCACAAGAAGAGATGCCGAGCGCTGAGGGAGCCCGCATACACAATAGAAGAGTCTGAACGTGCTGCTGGGCTTGGCAGGGAGGGAAAACGGACATCGTCTGCATCAAATGCATTAATGTCTACTGCTGCGTAGTCCGCTCGACAGGTTTTTCTTGCTTGTATCCATTTCGTAGTACTCGTGTATCATTGCTGTGTTTTGCTTCCATTTGCCGCAGGAAATGGGGCTCTTATACTGACCATGACAGTTGTGAGTGACACGCAGGAAATCGAAGAGTTGTCAAATTTCTCGTTGTCACCCCCCTCTCAAGACATCCGCGAAAGAAAGCAAAATCTTATCATTTGTGCATTTGTTGTATTTGTTGTAAATTACAGTAGTTGTGCATGCAGCATACATTAGCCATTCCGTACCAATAGACTGAAACAAATACCCAGCGAGACCTGCATGTCAGCTCAAATAAATAATCCGTACGTCTACCCACCATGATCCCCGACTAAACCATAGTCCCAGCTAGTATCTAGCACAACGAGTGAATACTGTGAAAAAAGTACCGGCTAACCCCCGGAATGCAGAGAGAACCCCGTTGTCCGATCTCCATCTGAGCGTCCATCCATATATGACGAGCGTTCCGACCGTGAATCTAGCGGTGCTGTCGACCATATGCGCACTGTTCCGTCATGGCTTCCGGTCGCGAACGTCATTGGTTCGTCTGTTGCATAATTCCATGCGATGCAAGTCAGGTCTCCAGCCCCTGGCTCATTCGAAGGTCGCAGACAGTGCAGGAGGGCTGCAGTTTCGCGATCCCAAATGTGGATGTCGCCGGCTGGGATTCATCGTCAGCTATTAACGAAACCAACGACCGAGCTGCGCGAACCTTTCCCAGCACATAAGACGAATTGATCATCCTTTCCCCCAAAATGACACGGTCCGGCAATGTCAACGGGGCCCTTCAAGGCGAAGGTATGCTTTAAGCTGAGTCGAGATGTGTAGGCAAGCTCGGAGCGGTCTCTATCTCGAATGGTCTCGAGCTTCCAGAGCTGAGGTGGTGCCTATAAAAACACGGATTAGCGAAATCGCAAAGAATGACTCGTATCTGCTGACCTTCTCAGGCGATATGAGGACAGATGGTGTTTTTCTTGACATCGAGATATCGCGAACGTCGTTGGCGAATGGCGTCTGACTTCTGAGACATTAGATTGATTGAACACTCAGGCAAACAGAGAATATACCTTTCCCTGGTTTTCGTCTGCATGTTATACACTGAGACGCAACACCCTAAGTGTTTGAGCACAGGAGACGAAGGGGATACACACCAATGATACGCTTCTCCACTCTCGTATGACGACTAGGCTGCGGTCCGGTGGGCGAAAATATTGAAGGACCCACGCCTATCAACCGCTTACAATCGGATGTTACTGCAACATTGCTCAAGCGAACTTCTCCGAGATGGTAGGTATCCAGAACCTGAACACGGGTGAATTATGGGTGGCGGACAGTTTCCTCACGCTTACCTTCCCATGGAGGTCCTGAGTCCGCGTGGTTATCGAGCCTGCATTGTACAAGATAAAGGATGGTACGCACCAACTTAACTACGTCGCTGCCCTCGACAGATAAGAACCCTGACGAGGATGTTCAGCGAGGGAGTCTTCTAGGGGACACCCTCTTACCTTCTCCTATAGGGAGCCAAATGATGGATGTCACCGGGTTCTGCCGTTCTATCGTTTTCAGACAGACGCCTTCCTGCACAAAACGTCAGTAATAGGGACCAAATTATGAAGAAGTCGATCGTACTTCCGACCACACCTTGACTGCACGCGTGAGGCGAGTGAGAAGTATTCTTCCGTTAGGGGACCTGCACCACATTGAGCATTTGTGGTCACGTGCGAGCAAAGAGGTCACTACCAAGCAACCTGACCAATGAAGCCTCGAACGTGCACGAGTATGCGATGAGTACTAAGTGTCTCCTGTAGAATGGTTTAGCCATCGTCACCAAGCACGTACTGCAATGCTTACCCCTACGCGAAATATAACCGTGGTCCTGTCCCAACTACATCCCGGTCAAACTTGATGTCAACCCGATATCCGCTGACTTACCTCGATGTGGCCAGATACCGTCCGTTGGGTGAAAATTGAAGGTGACGGACGAGCGCGAGGTGAGCTGCCATTTCTTGTGTTGCCACTAGCGATTTCAGCTTGTCGACCGACGAAGCCACTCGCCCCCCGCGCAAAGCCGACATGCCAGGGTCTGAGAATCGGCCCGGTGACAGCGCCGATATCCCTGCCCTATCTGCTAACGGTGTCTCCCACGATGAATCCCTGCGTGGGGACATTGGTCGAGCGGAAGACTGAAGCATGATCACGGATCGGATAGCGTTTTTGAAGCGCTGTCGAGCATCGGAATGACCTGAGCCTGAGCTCTCCTCGCTGCGACCCTCGGATGACAGTGGGCGTTCTGTGGAGTCTGAACAGACTGAGAGGGCGGCCTCATGTTTTGGCGTGGTTGACATGGTGTCAGGAGGGTAAGGACGGGGCTGGCGATGAGAGCGAGGGAGTGATGTCGTTTGTTGGTCGTAGGAGGGCAACCCCTCCTCGGGTTTCTTGCCCTTGGACACCCAGTCTGTTAGACGTCTCAAGTATCCTTGCGCAATAGCGAGACGCGTGCTGCACCAGTGCAGAGCAATCCGGGCGCCCCGCGCCGGGGGAAGATTTCCCATGCGATTTGTTGCTTCCGAAATCACCTCCCCAAGCCACTTCTGACCTCTGTGTTGCACAAATATCCATCGCTCTGATGCGAACCAGGCTGAGACGGCAGCGAGACCGAACGACGTAACTGCCTGCCAGTGAGGGTAAGGATATGGCTCGAATGCGAAGCGTGTGATTCGCAGACTTGCCGTTAGCACGGTGATTATCGTTGAAGTGACCGGTCCCTGTAAGACAAAAACACTTCAGCATATGTATGACGTCGATGGAGCGGGTTCCGTACCTGCCCAGAAGAGTATGTGAAAAGCATGAGTCCGGCCGAGAAGCAGGCGACGGACATCACTAGGAAAACGAGCGGAGACCGTTTGATCCATATGAGGACCCACCACGGAACCCTATGCCCAGGAGAGCGGCTCAATGATGTCAATCAGCCTAGCGATGACGCTGAGAAGCAAGAGAAGACTCACTACATAGCCTGCTTCCAGGTTAGCCCTAGAAGACTGTTCACCGCCGCAGCGATACTAAACACCAATGACGAGAACCAAAAGGCATTGACGGAATCCGACAAGACATTTCCAGTCGCGTTGTATGAGAACTGCAAAGTTGTTGCGGTCACGGCTGAGAAGAATGTAGCCACAGTCGACAGGTTCAATAAATTCGTTGCAGCGTGTTGTTGATGGAATCTGATTGTTGGAACACCTGCATAGCCTATCAGTGCACTGCAAATGCTGGCTCCACCACACTGACCGATCTCGATAAACATGGACAGTGTGCCGGTGATGTTGTCGATGTGATCGCCGATCTCTGTGGTTAGGTCGTGTACATAGCGCTGCACGGCTGGGGATCGGAATTGATCTGAAAGGAGGGAGATTAAGCTTTAGCGCGTAATAGAGAACTAGAGAGCTGACGCTGACTCTTATACTCATGCAAACAAGACGCCCAGTACTAGACAGACGCGGAGGGTCAATGGTATATAGGAAAACGGGAAAATCGACGTACTTTTAGGTCTCCCTCAAATCCACGCATGGATTGGTTGACAGCTTCATCAGTGAACTCCGGGAACTCGTTGAGGCAGTTAAGGAAGGTGACAACATCTTGGGCAAAGCTCTCAAATTGTTTCGGAAGCGTCTCAGGCTCAAGATTATCCTCTAAGATGAGCTTGGCAACAGCTGGGGGATGATTACTACGCCAATTTGTTCGTCTCCTTCGGTCCATAAGATTGGGATTGAGAAGCGCTTCTCGGGGCTGCCGATTGATTCTGCGAGGAAAGAGACTGGCAGCGTTCTCGCGAAATAGAAACTGAATCTTTGTGAGACGCTCCCGTAACTTGAACGCAGAAGATAAGATCCCGACGGAGCTTCCCAGCTGACGGGCGGCATTTGCAAAATTGCGGAGCTAGCTATGGGTGAGATACAGTGTAGCCAACCGGTATGTCTCATACCTCTTTGTCAAGCTGGTCCACGCGCCTTTGGGTGCGGTCAGGACAAGTTGCAAACGACAAGCCGAAACGTACTTTTCGAACTTGTAGAATAGTTCAGCGCCCGTGTTCTGCAGCTTCTCATCGAGAGATGTGGCTACAATGACAAGTCAACGACGCTCAAGAGCGAAGAAATTGCTTCTACTCACGCAAGTCCTCTTCTGAGACAGATGGCGAGCTGAACTCTGTGGATATCTTTAGCGTGACACCTCTGTAAAACGAATCCAGGTAACTCACCAGCGTCAAACGGGCTGTCGTTACTCATCTCGGTGAGACGGTCTATGATGCTCAGCAGCGTTTGTTTCCTCCTTGGGACCCCAGACTCCATGCGAGCGTATGGACTACGAACACCAGGCAGGTTCGCAGTGGCATCGTGAAAGCCGCGAGCAACGCTTGGTCCATTGCCTGTTGACCTGGGCTGAGTGCTCCTTGACCGAGACCGGGTCATTTTTTTCTGCGTACCTCGGAACATGGCAACCACTTGATAAGGATTGTTAAAAGCCCGGGCGAATCTGTAAAGAGCTCAGAGAAGCACACCGCAATGGTTGGAGCTATAAGGTGGGAATCAAAAGAAAGCTAAACGAAGATGTTGTTCCGACTTTGAAATGCAAACAGAGCTTCGACTGTTCTGGCCATGCTCCTCGCGCAGGAGTCGTTTGATGGAAAAACGCGAGATTCATTCCTCCGCCTTTTCTGTCCGGCACACGCTTAGGTTTACGAGAGCTGCCGGAGCACTCAGCGAATTGAGCCAGCGCGTATATGCCTTGAGGAACCATGCCGAATTGGATGACCCTGGGATCATGCTGACATTGGCACGGACTCACTCACCAATAGTTAATTAAAACCTATCTCGGTCCATCATACTCCACGCCCGTCTGCGGAATACATAAAGACAAGGATTAGGAGGCCATGGCTTTGTTGACGACACAATACACCAAGAATTGGTGACAACGTAAAAGTGAACTGACGCCTTCGCCATGAGTCTGATGGATCTGACGTGCTGATACAACGTGTTCGAGAAGCGCGTGAAATGACCAAAGCGGTCATGATAGACTGTCATCGGCTTCACAATCAAGAGCAGCGGCACGAATATCTCGATTACCAGGGACATGTATCTGGAATCGGGCATAAGCAGAGAAGTCCACCTCAACCGCGCTGGCAAGACTCTGGTGAAAAATTTGGGTGAACGTGGCAAGTGAGAAGCACGAAGAGAAGAAAGCGGAGGATAAGAGGTGTGGGTAGACAGTCACGTTGACGGGGCACGTTTTGGCGAGAGATTAGTGATCGCAGTGTATGCCTGGATAGATAGACAAAGCGGTGCGAGGAAGAACTTCTCAGACCGCAGCGTCAGAAGTCTGCATTCTTCCTGGACCTTTACCCATGCTTGCTGGTGGAATGATAACAGCTGCAGGGGAGCATTATGCTGGAAGCAAAACGGCCGAGAGAGCCTACGATGGTGCTACAACGGTGCGACGTCGTGCTGTGTCCCATGACGGTATAGGGCAAAATGAAAGTAACGCCCAAGGCTGGCCCAAGGAACGAAACCAACCTATCTCATGCTATCAATGGTAGCAGTATCGGTACAGGTAAACGGTAAACCTAACCATCATGTTTTGCTAATCCTTGTTTGGTAAAGGTACAAAGTTTTTATTACTATTACTAGTATTAGGAAATGTGTATCTTATAACTTGTTACTAGTCGCCACCAACCACAAGGTACTTACTTGTTCATTCACAATTCATTCTCACAAGCTTCTCTCTGATTATCGTAGGAAGGACACGCCATGAGCCATGCGTATCCTATCATGGAATATTGTGCGTTGTCATACAAGATTACTACTGAGCTTTGTAGTCCTTACCACCGCGGTCTTGTCTTAGAACGGTGTTCGGACACTTCCTCAGTATCATCCGTAAGTATTCCGCTAAAATTCCGCAACCTAAAATACTTAGTTTTGTGAGATGGAACACATTCAAGTCCTTTCAGGAAGTACTTCTCCACCTCCAGGCAGACATTATCTGCTTTCAAGGTACGAACCGACCGTTTCATTTCTCCGCCCCTGATGAGGGATCGTCCCCACCTAGAGATGAAGACCTCGCGCAGCGGCCTTGACCGCAACGTCGCCGTCCCAGATCTGTTCGAGTCCTTTTTCTCCTTTCCAACCAACAAAGGTGGATACAGTGGAGTCGCTGTCTATACAGACAATCGCACCGTCACACCTCTAAAAGCAGAAGAGGGTCTTTCAGGGACTCTACAACCTAAACCACCGCTTGCTTTGGACGAACGAATATCACATTCATATCCATACGTACATGAAATGGATCTAATGCCAGATGAGCAGGACAACACGCCCTCCGATTTGATTGCTCTCGATGCGGAAGGTCGAGCCCTCATGGTCGATTTTGGTCTTTTCGTCCTCATCAACACTTACTGCCCTAACGAAACATCTGATGCCCGTCTCCCTTTCAAGATGAACTACCACTTGATGCTACAAGAACGCGTTAACAAGCTCATCACCGAAGGTCGAGAGGTTATCGTAGTTGGTGACATAAATATTTGCGCTACTCCACTCGACCACTGTGACGGCCATCTTGCCAGCAACGCGGCGACGTTTCATGATCACCCCGCACGCGAATGGTTCCACAACTGGCTTACCCCAAATGGGTGTATGACTGATGTGGTGCGGACATTTTGGCCTGGCAGGAAAGGAATGTACACATGTAAGAGGCGCGTTTTTCCTTCTCGATCGCGTCTTTCTGATCCATCTTACTTCTTTCTAGGCTGGAATACGAAGATTTCGGCTCGGGAGACAAATTATGGTACCCGCGTCGACTATATCCTGGTCACCTCAGGAATGCTTCCGTGGATCAAACATGGGGATATACAACCTTCGTTCAAAGGCTCTGACCACTGCCCTATATTTGTCGACCTCCATGACGAGATCACCACCTCTGCCGGTAAAAGGCTGATGCTTCGTGAAGTAATGCCGATAGATGGAAATAGAAATGAACCCCCTCGGCTCGCGGCGCGACGATGGGACGAGTTCTCTGGTAAACAGACGTTATTGTCCACATTTTTTGCAAAGGGAGGGAAGGTGACAACAGCTACTGTTTTGGATTCGCAACCGCCGGGATCACCGATACTGCCCTCTTGGCAGGCGCCGGCTATCTCACCTACCGCAGTACCCAAGGTCGCCGATGCTGTGCTTACGGACCTTACTCAGGATCTGGACTTCCCTGACGCTTCCGCTCCTCGTTTATCATTGACCACCTCGAAACCAAAAATACCTGCTCCCTCAGACGGCAACGACCCAAAGCAGAAATCCTCTACGCCACCCTCAGTCCTTCCTAAACGCAAGTCAACGGATCCTCCAGGGGCGCTCGCTAAAGCGAATAAGAAGCAGAAGAAAAGGCCAGGTCCGGCTGGCCAAAGCACGCTCGCTGCATTCTTCGCTCAGCAACAGTCACAATCGCAGGCGCCAAAGCCGGGCAATGATCCGCCCTCCTCGGACGTCGATCCGTCCGATTACCTCGATTCGGATTATCAGCTTGCGCTCCGGCTGTCTGCCTCCCAGGACCTGGACGCCCCTGCTCCGTCCCAGAGCTCCTTATCATCCGCGTGTGCTTCCGCCTCAGGGAGCAGAGCGGCGTGGTCTCAGCTAATGGCGCCCGTTCAGCCCCCGAAATGTGCAATCCATGGCGAACCAGCCAAGGAGTACACCGTGAACAAACCCGGGCCGAACAAGGGAAAAACCTTCTTCATTTGTTCTCGGTGTGTACCGCGCAACATCGTGTTCCCCTCGGTCTTCTCTTGTGCTCACACTGATTCCTCATTACTTCCGCTTTAATAGACCTGTCGGACCTGGTTACGACAAGGGCAAAGGGGAACGCCTGAGAGAAGAGGTGGACCACCAGTATCGCTGCAACTTCTTCAAGTGGTCGGCCGAGGTCAAGCGGGAAGCCCGCAAGGAGAAAGATAAACCACTACCATCCTCGTCGCAACGGCAATGACGTACTGCAGTCTTATCATCCGCATCCTCATCATCACGCCACGCATCTTGTATCTATCTCATAACTAATGACCAACTCGTGTTAACATAATACAACTGCTGCAAAAGCGTCTTCTCAAAGGCGCTGGTGATTGCAAATAACGCGCGGGTCGACAGCACGAGGAGTAAAGCAAGAATAAACGTAGAGTGGTCATGGCGAGTTAACTTGAGCCGCGGAGCTGTTTCTTGGCCGTGCCGATAGTGGTGTTGTTGACCTGCAAATGGCGTCATTTCGTGAGCATGAATGAAACACGAGAACATTGCCCGTTCATTACTGACCTTTGTCGCGAACCGCAATGATGTCAGTGACTCGCTCAAGTGAGCGGCGAGGGGAGAGAGATTCAAGATCATCTTAACATAACACCGGTTATGAGCAACACAGCACGGACAATAGGGTCGAGATCATCAGCCAACATACCAAGGTTTTGGAGTTCCCGCTCAACGAGTTTTGCAAAAGGTAAGTGAGCTGCCCAGGGCAAACAGACATAGAACACAACAGCACAGGTCAGCGAAGATCCCCACGATCGCTCAATTAGAGAAAAGAAACACCAAACACGAAAGACACGCATGGATGATGATCGACCCACCTTCGAATTCCTGTACGGAATGTGTTTTTCCCCTTTCTCCCCCTTCTCGCCTAGCGCGGCGATGACGTCTCCCAACGCACTCAAGCTGCGGTTGATGTTTTGCGTTTCCTTCAGGCGTTCCTTGTCCCCTGCAGCCCCGCTCGAATTCAGTCGCTCGCTTCCGGCCAGATCGACGAGGTTGAGGCTCCCCTCGCATCGTTCCCCTGTGTGTTCGTTGCTCCCAGAAATGCGGAGGGTAAATACCGAGTGCGACCGCGACGAACGTTCGTTCATAAGCGTAGCCGCGACCGTCCTCCGCGAATTCGCTAGTCGCAAGAGCGCTGTAACTTCACGCGGTGTGTGCAAGGGCATCACATTGACGTCAGTCACTCGCGTACTTGCGCTCGACGCGGTCTTGTCGTGTTTAATCTCGTGTTTCTTCTTGTCAAACTCGCCTTTCCCGAGCAAGTCATTGATTGTCTCGTTATACTGTATTGAATGATAGTGAAGATTTGGAATATAGGGGGAAAGATAGGGCGTGACTTACGATCTCGAGAAATTGACCCTCCATCTTGTACTCCCAGCCTTTACTCTTTAGCGCTTGTGCAGCCCTGAACACCTCGCTGACTGCCCGGGGTATCATACCCATCGTTGCCTCAGACTAGTCAAGTCGTATTTAGTAAATTAACATTCTTTTAAAGCCCGGGGTACTCACTGCTCCACCTTCCATGGTAAACGACTTGCCAGAACCTGTCTGGCCGTACGCAAAGATGCAGACGTTGTATCCGTCCACGCAGCTCTGAGCAAGGAGCGAGATCTCCTCGAAGACGTCGCTCTGTGTCGATTCGGGCTCGAAGACCTATGCGTCATCATAAGTGAGACATCATTGGTAAGATGTTTAACAACTTACCCTATCAAAGGAGAAGTTGTGGACCTCCTTTCGTTCGTTACCCATTGCGCTCGAGCTCGAGGAGGCGAGGACAATCTCCTTGTGGTCCCTCTTGTCAGGGAACGCAATATCAGCTACGGCACCCTTTTCCTGCTCGTCAGGATTGGGACTATTGCCCGACGAGGATCCCGATCGACGGAGTCCAGCAGGCGGGGAAGTGAGATCGTGAGGCAACACTGGCCTCACTCGACAAAATACACGGATATTCCCCTTGAGCTCCTGGACCATATTGTGCAGCTTCCTGCGGACCATCTCAGCTTCCCTGGCCTCCGCCTCGAGCTCTGCTATTCGTCTGTTCGCAGACACTTGATCGAGTGTCTGCTGTGAAACCGCAGACGTTGCAGCATCGAGTTGTGTCTGTAAAGCGCTTTTCTCCGCCTGAAGAGCGTTGATTTGTGCGTTCAGCGTGACGTGTGCTGTTGATTGGTGCGAGACGGTCGCTCGTAGAGTCGAGACTGTCTCCCTCTCTCTTTCCAGGTCCTCCTTTGCCAACCTTAGCTCCTCGGTCAGCTCCCTGATCTCCCTCGCACGTTTCTGAATTTCCATCTCGAGCTCCATGACTTCTCTCGAGTGTTTCATGCGCATTTTTTCCATCTCGTCTGAAGCGTTGACGAGCTCGCGGCGCTTATCAAGTTCTACTGCCTTGGAAGAGGCAAGTTCACGGGAGAGCGCACGGTGGTTCGCTTCGAGCTCTGCGACTTTCGTACGCTCCGCATCCATTTCTTGGGCGAGGCGAAGTGAGTTGGCAGCTTGGGCTGATTCGATGGAGGCTACCTGGCTCTGGAGATCCCGGAGGGTGCTGGACGTGCCGGTGCGCATCGAGCCGGACGCGACGCGGGCTGCGGGTCTCGCGGGCGCCGTAGAGGGCTTTGGAGGCGCGCTCGTCGCGCGTGTTGTCCGTGTCACCGTGAGCCTCGGAGGATCAGGTTTCGTGAGACGTGATGGGGGACGGGCGGGTGGGGCGGTTGGTCTGGTGGTATTAAGCGCGGTTCTGGAGGTTGCGAGTGGACGCGAAGACGCGTTTGTGCCGATAGCTGGGAGCTTTCTGGGTTGATCGAGGGCTTCATTGTCGAGGTCTTCATCGTTGGCTAGCTTGCGTTTGTTCATTCTTCTTATCGTCACGGTTGATGTGGATGCTGCCGTCGCTGTCGCTGTCGTCGTTGTCGTTGTCGTCGTTGATGACGAGGGGAGGTTACCGAGGGTTGCTGCTATAGACGGTAGGGGAGGAAGGAAAGGTTCTGGAGAAGAACTGTGAACTTGCAGCCGCGGTAAGCGCGACATCTTTACGAAACTTTGAACCAACTTGCAAGATTTTCGGTGGCAGAAGAACCGAACCACCGCGACGCGTCTGCTCACGTGACCGAGATTGTAACTGCTGTGGCGAAGGTTAGGAATGTCCACAACCTCTTTGAGTATGTACCACTATGTACTTACTACGAAGCGTATGGAAGTCGTGATAGAACGGCGCGGTAGCTGCCACAACCCCTAAAGGTAGATCTGTATTTCCAACTAACAAAACGCGTACTTCTTGCTGTACCCGGTGCCGCAGATTCGCAGAAGAGATCGCTGGACGTCGCCATGCCGCCTCCAGGGCTCAAAAGCGCAGGAGAGGGTCTAGAATTGGTTTACAGGAGTGCAAGAATATGAAAGAAGGCATGGCACCATCCAGGCTACGACTCGGACTCGAACCCCTCCTAAGAGCCTATATTGTCCACCAAGCTTTGAAGATCTCCCCAAAGCCCAATCGAGCCACAGGCAAGGATAGAGACCATGGGTATCCCTTTACGAAGCACTCCAGCTCCAGATAAGGAGACGCTGCGACTTATATGTCTTCTCCAACTTGAAAGTGAGAGATGGCTTGCATCAAAAACATCCATGCGTCCATTCTTCCCAGGGCTCGCAAATAGCCAACAGACCCGCTGACCGACACTACTATGATTCGGGGTCGATGTTTCCCGGGATCCCTGGATGAAAGGTTCACCCATCGCTGATGCCGCTGGGGGCTTGTCAGAACATCGACATTAGTAGTAAATGTCTCGAGGCCGGGTCCAACCGAATGCCCAAAAAAGTCAGGGGTTCTCCAGCTGTTACAGTAGCAATCAGCCAGACGAACACACAAGGCACATCATCATACCGACTATTATATCTCCACTGAAGACCGCAGGTACCCGCGAGCTTGCGCCAGTGAACTGACAGATGTTGTCCAGCTGTTCGTCCGAGTCGACACCGCCACTGGCACCGATCCAGCTGTCACGGTCTAGTCAGGCTGCCATCATAACTGAAATGTTCCATAGAACCTGTCGAACTTGTGTTACTCGGTCCACCGATAAGCCCTATAAAGCGTTACATCGACACCCACCAATACAAGCATCGTCCCCAGGACACTCATCTGTCCCATCCAGTGAAGCTACTTGAAATTTAACACCGACTACCACCACTCCACTGTTATCTCTAAAGATGTCCAAGCAGATCATTAACAACGTCCCAGGGGCAGTTCCCCCTCTTCAAACCTTCTGTGAGTCACGCCCCGTCTTGGGTGAGTCTCGTTGACCCTTGCGATCGATAGCGCAGGCGGTGATATCAAAGGGCAACATCTACGTCTCGGGCAACATCGGATGGGACGATGAGTTCAACATTGTCGGAGGGATCCAGGCTCAGACTGTATGTATTCCCTTAGTTGTCCAGACGATTCTGGTCCCGTGCCATCACTCACCCAATCGCCACGACCCCCCATCTCCGGCGCGATCTCATCGATCCGCCATGATCTTAGCGCGCGGCACTTGAGAACATGAAGAAGATATTGGAAGGCGCCGGTTCTGGGTTAGAACACGTCGTCAAAGTGAACGTCTTCCTGGTCAACTTGGTGCGAGACTTCCACCAGATGAACGAGGTTTACACCGAGGTGGGTTCGAGTCGGCGTTTCGTTTCGTTGTGCGCTGTCGAGTTTGGAGCTCATGTTTGGGCCGATTCTTTGTAGTTCTTTCCTCCTGAGGCGATGCCTGCGAGAACGTGTATCGGTGTCGCGGCTCTCCCTGCGGGCGGAGCTGTTGAGATCGAGTGCATAGCCGAGCTTCCCCCATGTCCTGAGGATTAGCCCAAGACCGACTCAGCCGCACGTTGGACGATCAATAGCTTGAACATATTATGAACTTCACGGAGCAGACTCGCGGATTGGTCTCGGGTAACTGATACCTATTGTTGATATTACGATGTCAGGGATATATGTAGGTTTTTGAATACGAAGGGGATACTAGATCTACAGCGAATAATTAACGAACGACGTTCCAAAGTCTCGAAGAGCACGATACCAGTCAACAGCTTCGCGTCACCAGTCGCGAGACGATAAGTACATAACTTAAACGAATTAATACGAAATTGATAGCAAGAATCCCACAAGACTAGGAATACTTTTCGAGAAGGGAGCGTGTCCGCCACCCGCGTGGCCCCGCATTCAACCACACCCACATACCCACCCACATCCGACCGAGAAGAAACGTCATGGCCCGGCGGCACTAGAATCTGGTGGCATCTAATCGATCTGGTTGGGCAGCACCATGGCCGGGCGTCCGGACGCCGTGCGCCACGCGTACTGCTTCGATCTGAGACCCTGCAGGAGCTCGTACAGAAGCTGGCGGACCTCGGGCATGTACTGGTTCAATGCATACGGCGAGGGGTCCTCGCCTAGGCAGTCCTCAAGCGCCGTCCTCAGCCTCACTGGAATCGCGTGCAGGTCACTGGTATGGCGAGCCGAGAGTCAGCACGATTCTTGTTCGTGGGGTGTGGAGCAGGAGGTGGAGCGGGAAACGACACTTACCTCGTGGGGATATCGTAGCCTTCGAACGCACGCACGATGGCGTTGAACTCGACGCCGAACTGCATGTAGCAGTCGCTGACTTGCTCGGGGGTCGCTTGGTTGTAGCTCCAGAGGCGGAGGGATTCTTGGATGCGCTTCATCGCGCGGATGAGGTTGTGTACGGTGGTGGGTACGTCTGCGCGGTACTGTGCTTGTTGTTAGATGGGAATGCCGTGGATGAGCTGGCACTCTGGCTCACCCCAGAGGTGTTCTGCCGGCAGGGAGCGTAGGATCCTGGTCCAGCAGGGTAGTATTGGTGCATCATCGCGGAGGGGAGGAGGAGGTCAAGCTAGGGAAACAAGTAGAAAGACAAATGAATGAGGATGTACAGGGGTTCGATGAATATAAACAACGATGGGAAGGAACTTAGGCTACAGAGAAAGAGAACAAGGGGAGACGTTAGGAAGGTATACTGTGAGGAAAGACACACCAGCTGATGCGGCCATAGGCTTATATACGAGGACAAGGCCGAGAACGAACTATACCAGTACTTTGTGGGCAGAGGCAATGACGGCGTGACACTGATCTAACTAACCTCAGGCCGGCATGTTTCGTGATCGTCCAATGGGTTTCCCGCCGCAGATTCACAGCAAGTACCCTGGCGCTATTTCGACCGCCCTGATGTCAATTCGAGTTCACTGGGGATGCATCAGCAAACTATCAGTGTAATATCATTGGGCGCAGTCAGTGTTAGTCACTGCATGGGTTGATCATGAAACGAGCCATCACAACAACCATCCAACAGCGCCTTTGTGGCGCTGCAACGATTCATGTGACAACAGCACAGCACAAACACTCACGGGTACAATTGCAAAGAAAGATAAGTTAAGAAAAGAACGCGGGAGTGATTCACGAATTAACTATTACAGAAATCCGAGGTATTGTATGCACTACTTTTGTGCGACAAATCCCAGGTCAAGCTGCGCGGAGCCGTACGGATAGATACCACAAGCCCAGCCGTAAGATGGGCGATCCCCGGTTTTGTTGCACAGCGTTGAGGAAGATCATGATATAGGCGGAAACTTTGAGTACCATGATGTCTGTTCTGGTATCCTGACGGTCTGGGCAGTTCTACGCCTCGGATCTACTGCCCGTATACCCTTGACTGTGTCGTTGATCTCATCTTTGAATTCCGCCTGAGAAAGTGCCAAGTTGTTCAGAAATGGTCATGAACAAACGAATAGCAGATAATGGCCCCACATTGGACTTGTATATGGTGAGTAACGGCTGGACGTATCTATACGGCCAGCCGAACTCGTCCATCATCTTTTCCTGCTCTGTCGCAGTGGACGTGAGGAACCTTGCGACGCGCAGCTCAACGTCGCGGTCGGTAATCTGGTGATACTCTTCTATGGTCTGAGGAAACTGCGCATCACGGTCCTTGCGTGCCTGGCTTTCTCGAATTCGGAGGGCGTTGCGCTTTGCATTCAGTTGAGTGAGTGTCTTTAGATGTGTATATCGTAACATCGAGAGACCATCATCCATATCGCGCTTGAAACGGCCCATCTGCCGCATCTCCTTCTCAAGGTCCTGCTTTGAATATGGGTGTGGGTAAACGGAATGATGAAGCCGCACTGCGCACCTCTAGGGCATCACGGAAGGCAACCTGATCCGGATACGAGGCGTCAATGTCCATATACGCCGAATCGTCGTAGCAAGCCTGGTGATCGCGCATTTCCTGGCGATATTCTGCGGCTTGGAAGGCAAAAAGGTTCTCGAGATCTCTGACATGCTGTTCCTGGAGGTCTTTGATCTTCTCGTTGATGCTGTCTATTGTTTCGACTGGCTGCGACTTTGTGGCTCCTAGCTCTCTCAATGCGTCGGGCCTGGCCATGAGAACGGTTCACTATGCCCATCGTGTATAGATGATCGAGAACTTACGAAGGAAGATAGTGACCTTTCTGGGTCAGTATATACTGTGCAAAGCGGTGGTTCCTTAGGGTGACATCGTCTGGATGATCTTTGTCGAGCAGTGCACTGTGCTCTCGAAAGCCGTTCCTGTCCTTGTACGCAGGGTCCGGTTGACGAAGATTTGAGGAGGACATGAGATCAACAGCTGGTTGACGGTATAGAAGTAATGGTTAGCGTAAATTACTAGTAGAGTGCTGTAAGTACATCACGAAGACTCCGGTTCGTGATGTGGTCCTTCAAAAGAAGCTCAGGTCTTGAACTATTCCACGCGGTGCAGATCGTGGTATAAGGTAAAGAAATAGACGCTCATGCGCAGTGGCTAGCCTTCCGCCATCCATCCGCTGTACCACTTACCGTCACGACTCGGACGACCAGAATACGTTTTCATTAGGCTTCTGCATTTACCATCCAAGCTCGCATCATCTGGATAATTTGTACATGAACCATCGATTAATAGTTATCGACATAGTTTGAATCTAGTCAAGTGCGTAAGCCCATTGTTTCCACAACCCAAACCCTACAACTACCAGTGAGCAACAGCCAGCATGACTTCCAGACGTGAAAGTCTCTTTCCGCCGACTTCAATCGGTAGAGCCCACGGCGCAAGTATAGTGCGCTCAGGCTCCCGTGAGAGCCTCGCAGCACACCCTCTCCTCTCCCCTGGCCCCTCTGGGTCACCTTCACAATCGCCTAGCCCAACCCCAGACAGTGCAGCCCATGCGTCGAATCAAAAGTATGTCCCCTACACACCACGACAGCGACCAGCGACAACAGGCTCTACTGCCCAGCCACCCGTCTCCGCATCCCCCCAACAGCCTCAGTCCCAAGGCGGTGCCACCAGCAAACTCCAGCTAATGAATCTCAAGGCTGCTGCACAGGGTATCGGACTTGACACGGGGTGTCTGGGATGGGCAATGCTAGAGAAAATATCATACGAAGGTGATACCTCCGAGGAATGGTCCGAGATCTGGACTGCCCTTACCAAAGGAAAGGCAAGTTCCCCAAATTCGTAATTCGACTCTCAGTGCAGTTCGTCTGATCGGCTTTTGATGACCCACAGGCTTCTCTGCTTCTCCCTTTGGAGCAATCTTCGGGCAATGAGAAGATTACGCCAGAGCTTGTCCAGGATCACATCATCATATGCGATACTGCATCTAGGGATGATACTGCCGTGATCACTTTGTCTGGGTTACGGGGCCAGCTCGTGAAGTTGGTTATCGCCTTGCCATCGACGTTGCTCCGCTGATGTGCCTTCTTTGCAGTGATGTCCTGACCTTTCGATCCACTTTGTCACCGGCCACGAAACAATTCCAGGACCTTCTCGCGTCCTCACGCGCATCGCTACTTGCAGCTTTGCCCCCGCTGCCGTTTTACCCTCCCGAGTCCTCGTACCCTACATTTACTCTTCCTGCGTACAGTGAGTCGCTGCCCCTCCCACCACGAGCGTCGAAGCCACCCCTTCCACCGCGTCCAAATGCTCGTCCAACACCAGCCCAGACCTCATCCCGTCTCTCCATGCCCTTTGCATCTCTCTTCGGCCAAAGGCCCGCCACGCCTCCAACAACCGCGACACCCCTTCCGCCCCCTCCCGCTCCCGCACCCGCACCCGCATCGACCGAAACTGAGCACACCATCGAGATATCCGCGTTCTCCATAGGAGCTGCTATCTCTCGGCGGGACGTCTCGAGGGAGATCGTAGGCGCGCTGAAAGCCGAGATCGCAGTCTCACTCAACGACCAGCCGCCGTGGGTCGTCGAGCGCGTGCAAAGCTTCGCTCTCCCCTTCTTCCCGTTCGTCAAGGCGCCTGCTGGAAAGAAGAAGCTACACGATATCGGCGGCAGCCCAAATAGGATCACGTATGCGGTTAACGCTGCACAGGATGCTCCCGATGACCTCTCGGAGAAGTTTCAGGACTTTTATAGCGCCTTGGAGGCGGAGCTTAGGAACAGCGGCGGTACTGCCGCGGAGAAATCGAAGGAGGACCTAGATGTGGATAATGCGCGCGGTAACGAGCGGCGAGAGGAGGAGAAGGAGGAAAACGATGCCCGGATACGCGATGTCCTCGAGACCGTCGAGAACACGGTATGCACGCTCTTCTACGACAGGTATGATAATGCTCTCGCGCTCCCAAGGAGGCTTGCTAAACCAGCGCAGACTATTTCTTCCATTCACATCTGACGACGCGTCCCACGATGAAGCCCTTTCAAGTCGGATAGCAGCGCTCAACATGCTCGATTTGGGCCTCGAACATCTCGACGTCGATGTGGGTGGAGCAAGTCGCGAGGACCTTGATGCGGTCGTGCACGCATGCGGAGAAAGTATGTGGTTTTCCTTCGTACCCGCATCTCTTGCTCACGATCGCGCTATCGTAGCCTTGGCACAGCTAGATCTCGCCAGTTGGTCGCCCAGGGACAAGGCAACCGTTCTCGTGTCTGCTCACAAACTGGTAGTTGGTTAGTGCTGTCATTTTTCTGCCCGTGCGATAGGACTGAGACGTCAGTCAGAGGGACTCTCGAAGGTACCACCCCTCCGGTTAAAGAGCAGCGACAGCAGGGCGCCAGCTACGCCTCCTCCGGCGCCTATCGCAGCTGCCAACGATTCTGGCTCTCCCTCGCGGGTGGTCGTTTCCTCTCCGGTTGATATCCCCACCCTCATGTCCTCGGATACGCGGGAAGATATGACGCATACGTCTCTATCACCGGTACAGTTGTCAATTTCTCCTGAGAGCACATCCGTACCCCGGGCCACATCACCTCTCCCCGATATCGTTGCTCAACCCACATCTACACCTGTCTCAGGCGACGTGCTTCTCCCAGTAATCATATTCTCCGTCGTCAAAGCAAACCCGGCACGACTTGTCTCACACCTACTTTTTACTCAACGGTTCCGCAACCAGACCTTCGGCGGCGAGGAGAGCTATTGCTTGATCAACTTGATGGCAGTAGCCGAGTTTCTGGAGAACGTTGATCTGGGAGCTCTCGGGCTAGGCGAGAGCGAAAACAAGGTTATCAGGTACAAACACCCACTCGTCCGCCCATTCACGCACTGACCCAGCTTCCCCCACCAGCACCGCAGACCTCACCCCAATACCCATCGTCAGGTCGCACATGACCCCAGAATCGCCTATAGGCGCCCTCGACGATGTATCCGGCAGTCTTCGCGGCCGCGTGGAGCAAGGTGTGGATGCTATCACGGGCTCCGCCAACAAGGTCATCTCCGGCGTCGTGGATTCCTCGTTTGGCGTCCTCCGCGCGTTCCTGCCTGGGCAGGGCGGCTCGGCGGCGGCGGCGGCGCCCGTCGTCGGGTCTGTGGAGTCGGGGGAGTCGTCGATGTGGGGGGTTCGTCCTGGACTGGGCCTCCTGAGGCGCGAAAGTGGATTCTCGATCGCGAACTTGACTGCGTCATTGCCTGGTCAAGGCCCGAAAGCGAAAAGTGTGGGTAACGCTGAGGAGGCAGGACAGCGTGAGTTGGTCGAGGTGTCATCTCGTCCAGCATCGTTAAAGTCCTCCGGAAACGACGAGGAAGCGGCGACGGAATCAGAGGACACGGACAGCAGCTCCGAGAGCGAGGAGGGAGGGGAAGAGGAAGACGGTGAAGTGCATGACACGAGGAGCATTAAGAGTTTCGAGAGCATGATGAGTGGCGGAAAAACGAAGCGGAAAGGTCGCGAGGTCTCTGGGAGACAGAGCCTGACAGATCGCTTGACACACATGTCCGGGCTGTCGCGGCGGTCACAGAGTGATGCAACCAAGGTCGGTTTCCTTTCCCCTATGGACCACAGAGGCTTACACTCTTTGCTTTTAGGCGAATTCTCCGAAGGGGCGCCAATCGCTGTTGCTACCCCAAGCAGGCCGAGTCGACATACTCCCGTCATCTCGCACACCATCCCCTGTATTGTCAACTCGATTACCGCCCCCTAACCGTCGTTTCCTGGAATGTACGGAACAGGACCTCAAAGTCTCGGAAGTTGGGGAGCTGCTGAGGGAGTATCAGAGACTAGTGGAAGGTGTTCGCAGTATGGGAGGTTTTAGTGAATGATCTGGAGAAAGTGCGGTCTACTTCACTTCTTAGGGTTGGCCAGAGTCCTTTAGGATGCACACTAGAGCCCTGGTCGACCATTTCAGGGATTTCCTCGTACATGAGCGCAAAGTCTTAATTTCGGAAGCTCTGGAATCTCAGCTTAGGGTCACCCACGTTTTGGGTGACTACGCTTTGCTGGCTCTTTGTTCTTTCTCGTTTCGAAACACCAGCGTACACGAAGGTCTACGTATCATGCCGGTCGATAACGATTATGCAGCACGCACCGTGTGTCGGGACCACGGGAGAATCTGCACCAAGGAACTCAGGTGATCCATGAGCAGATCGTTCCTTAGCGCTTGCGAGGCTAAGCACTACACTTTCAACTGCAAATTCAGCCATACAATCTTCAATGCCCACCGTGTCATTAAGCTGGTAAATGTCTTGTGCCAGCTGCACCTTCTTCCTCTAATCCATGGTTAGGGTGGTGGGAATCTAGACTTCCATGTCAAGCTCGACTATGGCTATGGATTTGAGCGATATGGTGCATATGAAGATTGGCGAAGTGGATGGGATGTTACGGTCAATGGGAAAGTATACGCATCGGGGGGCAATCATGTAAAAACCTACAATCTTCCGAAATCTCTCCTATGGGCGGAGAGTCAGATGGGACTCAAACACAAAGGTGATCCAGACGTACGCAACTTCCGAGCTCTGACCCATGGTTCATGCTGATCAACATACGATTCAAGGTGACATACGAGAAAGTCCAGAGCCTCTGCAAAGCCCATTATCAAGGCTCGGGTTGTCAAAGAGCTGGTTGTCGTTATGACCACGACCTTATGGACGCCGCACGGACTGAAAAGCTCGCGAGATGGTGTGCAGCTGGCACAGATGATTATGAATACATGACCCTTGAATGCAGGGCCACGGGTGGCCGTATCCAGTGGAAAATAACTATGAAGCCGGACGCGTTCAAGCAGCTCCGAGTAACGGATCCTATCGCGAGGACTATCCCTGCCCGTCCATTCAGTTTGGAGGATGAAAATTTACTAGACCTCGTCAAGCGTGTGGAGGGCATGGTCGGGTTGGTCTCATCGTCAGTTATTTCTCGATAAGGGTTCATCGAACTTGAGACCAATGTTACTTGTATAGCAGTGACATCTCCGCGTCCTCTGCGCGACGTGCGTAGCGTCCCGTCAAGGTCTCGGTGGATAGTGGGGAGTTAAGATGAGAGGTCGATTCGAGTAGCATAAGAATCTGAGTTGCAGTTGAATAGGATGAGGCAGACTCTAAACCACTCGTGACTGCGCCGGTGTGTAGAGGGCCTTAGGGACGAGCGTGCAGTGTATGAGAAGTCAATGAAATGACCGGGTTCATTTTAGTGCATCAGCTGCAATCTCGCGGATTTATGTCCGATAGCGAATACCTATACCAAGTGCCGGGACCTTCAGAATCCTGGAAAACCTCGACCCGCCAGTTGGACCCAACTTGGAGAGGTGCACTACATTAATCCTGTTGCTTAGTTTCCTCGCAGAGTGCTTCGAAAGACGTTCGCACTTTAACACGATGCATGTTGTACACCAAAGTAAAGACGGCACAGGAAAGTGAATCAAAAAGGGGGGGGCGGCCATCCTTGACAGCAAACGAAAGAAGGAACAAGTTTAACCCGGGAACTCCGAAATCCCCCTTTCAACTCGGGCTGGCGGCATAAATAGATACAAGCAGTGTCAACGGGATTGCTGGAGCATGTAATCTCGTCGACTTTATTGCCCTTGAAAACTGGCCCCAAGGGTCCCGGACAAACGATGATTAACGATTTCCCAGCGCTCGTATGCGAGGAGGTTTCCAGAAGTTGAAGTATGGTAGATACAGGTCAGATTAGGAAGAAGCTCTTGCAATAAGTCCGGTAGAAGTTGACTGGCAGCTTGGCTAATGGGTGAGTCCACTAGATACAACGTGTCGATGTGACCATGTTGAACGAGTGGACCCTTCAACTCTTCCGGTGAAGGGTCAGAGACCGTCGCGTCGATCGCAATCCGCAGTCTACGAAGGTGTTGACACCCTTTGAACAACCAAACGAGGCCGTGAATGGTAATGCGCGGATCCTTCTAACCAGCATCATAGTTGAGAGAGAGAATTTCCAGGTAAGGAAAAGCTTCTCCCATACGACGCAGGATCTCGTTATCAAACGGCAGTTCGCACAACCCATCGAGGTTGAGTTCTCGCGGATTGGCGAGGCGCAAGAGAGGTTGGAACGTGAAGGACGTTGGGTGACTCTGGAAAGGCGGTTGGTCAATAGCTGTCAAGTCCAGGGCGGCGAGAGCAGATGGTTCGTTCAGAGTAGATGACCAGCGCATGATATTTTGGATGTCTGCAAACGAGGGTACACTCTGAACGTGGAGGCTCAAGGTGATGGGTGTGGAACGGATTGGTTCCAAGAATGCGCTATTGTCGTCGGACTGCCGAACGGAAGATTCGTTTCCTGCATATGAGAGGGGTGCGTTTGATGTTTCAGGGAGAGACCAGGCTGATGGGGTCCAAATTCCGATATCCTTGAGCTTTGGCAAGCGGGTAAGGTGGTGCACCGCGGCGTTGCTCAGAACCCCTATCCCCTCGAACTCTGTCAGACCGTGGCACCCGCAGACCACTTG
>KN839844.1:806742-823087 GCA_000827185.1 Hydnomerulius pinastri MD-312 | reverse complement strand
ACCCCAGCAACAGCCTTCACCATATGCGTCTCCCAATAGGCATCCACTGGATGTCAGGGCCACTCCTGCTGTCATTCCTAATTCGTTACGCTCCGCTTCGCCTGCGCAGCCCCCGCTGACCCTTGCGCCGCCGTCCCCTGCTCATCCTCATCCTGCTTCGGCAGGCTCTCCGTCCTCTTTAGCTTCACCAGCGATGGGTGGACAACCCCATCTACACCCTGAGTCTGATGAACCCTCACAAGAGGGTGGCAGTCAGACCCTGCACGAGCCTGCCTACCCTGCTCAATTCCACCGTCTCGACACGCAGTTCTCTCAAATGCCACCAAAAGAGCACAAAAAGCCAGATGGTGCTCGTGTGGAGTTCCAATCACCTGTCGATTCTCCCTCAAGGAGCTCCATTGCTTCTCAAGTCGCCCGGTTCCGGCGTTTCGTGGCGGAGCTAGACCGGCTACCATGGGTCTCAGAAAACCAGATCGCAGATGAATACATCCCCGGTTTAACTAATCGCGGTAGGGTGCGTGATCTGATGCGGAAGGGCTCAGAGCCCTCGTGGTACAACGCCCGCCCGGTCATACCTCCTGAACCAATGTATTGGCAAACGGATTGGGACATGTGGGCCCAGCAGTCGACTGCTACGCTCCTGAATAACAGGATGCCGGGACCAGGGCCGGGACTTATGGTTGATCACGGGTTGTCAGATGGGCATGGGGAGAACGGAGGAGCGATGTATCCGCACGGGTATGCCCCAGCTCAGCCTGTGTTCGTGTATCCGTCTGGTTTCCCGCCTCCCGGAGTGTTCGCCGATCCAGTACCTCGATAGTCTACTAATTGTTGTAATTTTGATTATCAGTTTGCATTTTTCGATCGTACTCCATCTTTTGTGTACACCCCCGCATACTGTACCGAGCCATTGTGTAGCTTAGTGGCATTTTGCTTGCTTGACCTGTCATGTGCGTTGGGGTGCTTGCATCCGCGGCGGAAGAAGCAAATGTGGTCACAGGTATGATAGCCTCTCAAACCCTTCCTAGACTCGGCTCTATGGGGGCCTGAATGAGGCCATGATGTGGAACGGATATTCCTCGTGCGCGCAATCCAATGAACAACGAAGTTTGCATCAAGGTGGGACAGCAAGCTGCAGCAAACTACAGCAAGCCTCAAGTACAGGGGCCATTTCACCGTTTCAGGACATGCACGTGGTTGGTCGCGGGATATTCGTTCTTCCCACGCTCCCAGCCTCATTGGACAGAACGCCTCGAAACACACACCGGCACCACCTCCGACACAAAATCCTCAAGAAAACGACGACATGGTGAGTATCTATGCCCGTATGACCTTCCAGACACGCTGCCCAGTGCCCGTTGCGTGCGGTGGAGCAATATCGGGATGGATTGAGAGGGCTGAGAAGTGGATGGAGAGGGGACAGGTTGGATGACGGTGTGATTGAGGAGACATTCGCTACGCCGGCGGGACGGGGATTTTGTTTTCAGATGGATCTTGTGTTTGATTCTGTTACTGACCGACCTTTCTTTCACAGACGAAAGGTTCGTTCCGCGATCTGCGCGTTCTTGATGTTGGAATTGCATGCTTACTTGTGTCTTCGATCGTCCGTACGATGATCAGGTACTTCGTCCTTCGGGTACGTCTGTCTCCTTTGAAGACTACGGGTGTCGCTTCATCTGACTCTTGGTTTTAATTCAACAGTAAGCGGCACACCAAGACCCACACGCTCTGCCGGCGTTGTGGACATCGGGCATTCCACAGACAACACAAAAGTGAGTCCCTCGCATACTCGAGGCATTCTAATGACTGATTGATCGCTATTCTGTCTTTCCTATTTTATCTTCGCGCTTCCGATCCAAATTGATCTCTCATCTCTCCGTGCAGCTTGCGCTCAGTGCGGCTACCCTTCGGCCAAGCTTCGTTCGTACGAGTGGGGGCAGAAGGCTAAGCGCCGAAAGACCACCGGAACTGGTCGCATGCGCTACCTCAAGGAAGTTTCCAGGAGATTCAAGAACGGCTTCAGGTACGTCCTGCCCCTCCTCCCTGCCATCATCCATGCCAGACCTCCCTAACTTCCACTTCAACCCATTCTATTCAATAGAGAAAACACCGTCGCCAAGAAGCGCGCCAGCAAACCCGCTGAGGCATGATCATTGAGGGTGTCGCTGTGCTCTCCCTTTTGGTTTTGCTGTGGGGAGGAGGTGTGGTTTTGGTCTCTCCCTCTTTTTTTTTTTATTCTTTTCGCGAGATTTTTTTTCCTTTTCTCTGTTTTTCCCCGCGGTGTCTTCTGCGCGCGTCTCGTATATGTGACATGTGATGTGCTGTGTGCGCATTTTTTTGTTGACAGGGGAGACTTTCTGTGTCGACGTTTTGTCTGGGGTGTGGGTTTTTTCCCCCCTTCACCTTTCTTTTGTTGTTGAGGCTTTGAGGGTTGGCCCAACCCCGGTTTTTTCACCGTTGACTTTTCCTTTGACCCGTTGACTTTTCCATTGGCATTAATTGAATTATTGTTTTCGGACTTGTTGGGTTCTTTTGTTGTTTTTGTTGCTTCTTTTTTTGGATGTTTCCTTTTGTTGATTTTTTTGTTTGTTTCCTTCCTTCGGAAGGCTTTTGGTTTGTTAATTTTTGTTTGGGTTTTTCCTTCTTGTTGATTGCCTTGCGGCGTTGTTGTTCGTTGCTTGGCCTTGTTGGAGGGTTGCCTTCGGCACGGCCTTTTGAGTTCCCATTTTTACTCACGTTTCTCGTCCGTATGAATAGACCGGATGTGCCTCTTCAAGTGTTCCCCTCGTACAAAGCACTTCCCACACCCATCAACGTGACAGGTATACGTCCTCACCCCTTTCTTCGTCTTGTCCCTGCTGTGCGCATAGATTGGTTCGCCGCTAGAGGTGGGGACTTTGCGGCCGCGCGACTTCTTGGTGAGGTTCGGAATGGGGACAGGGACTTTCGTCATGGAGCGGGGCTTGCGCCGAGAAGGACGTATTACGGACGGTGAGCCGTTCGATAGCGAAGAACCTGACACAATCTTCGCACCAGGTGCGGAGTACTCTGATTCGGATGGATAGGAGAGTTCTGCCTCACTCTCGCCGTCATCTTCTCCCTGCTCTTCTGCCTCCCTCTGCGCGAGCGGTGTTGGGACGGGGGCGACTGGGATGACTGGCTGGGAGGACTCTGCACTGATCACAGCCCCTCCAATTGTGACGTCTGACATGTGCACGGTGCGTGGAGGGTCTGGAAGTGCGTCTAGAAGAGGAGGGCCGATGTTCATTCCGAAGGTAATGTTCATAGGATCGAGAGTGCTTTCTGCGTCTGCACCTCCCAGGCGGCGTGCAGGGAATATTCCAAATGTATCGCCATGCGATGTCCATTGGTCAGAAGAATATCCCAGCGGTGCATCAAGGTGTTCGGAGGGCGGAGACCCGACAGAGCTGCTCCCAAGGCTAGACGACAGTGCATCAAAGTCCGACTGCGGAGACGCATGTGCGAAGGTCTCTGGAGGAGCTGTCTCGAAAAGCGACGCCAGCTGGAAGCGGCTAGACATTCGATGACCGGGAGGTGCGAGTGCATCATCTAAACCCCACCCAACTTGCTCTGAAAGGGATTCAACCCCTGCAAGTTCGCTACGAAGCATTCTGTCCAGCTCAGCCATTTTTGTGAGGGATGAGAAGAGTTAGACTAAGAAGAACATGCAGAGGCGAAACCAGCAGCGTTTGTTGGACGATTGTGTCTTGGGTATAAGTGTGAACTCGAATGTATTTATCGAACTACCTGAGGAGCTTTGAGTTGGGCCGCTGAGATCTAGAGGTGGAGTGATCGAGATTCTGGGGCAGACAAATCTGAAACCGATCTCGTCTAGGAAGGATACATTGAATACACAGCAGCACAAAGGTCTGGCCCAGACGTGTGATTCCTGGTGTATTCTTCCGCGGAAAGGAAGGGCGACCGCGATGGCCCACCGTCCTGTTCCACTCGCACCGTCTTTCGTTCCTATAGAGGATCCATCCTAGCTGTACCGCTTTAGGGAGAATTAGCTAAGCGAAAGTGTGGGTGTGTTTTTGTGTGTTTTTGTGGGGGAGAGACACGTGTGAGTGTCCTCTGATGTGCTCTTTTTTTTCGCGTGTTCTCCGTGTCTCGCTTTGCTTCAACGGGGACCATCTTTCCCGACATTCCTCGTCGGCATCGCTCACAATAATGCCCGAAACATCGTCCTCATCGTCCTCCGTATCCTCCAGAATGGATCCTATCGACGACGAAGACGAAAGCGTGCGCATCGCAGTACGCGCTTTGGGTGACATGAGGAAAGGCACAAGAACTTCTGCAACCACATGTATGTTGTCGCTAATGGTGTGAACGGGTTGATAATGTCCGTACTCCTCCTCATCGACAGCGCACACACTATCGGCATCGAACAGTACAACGCCAACGTCCCCGCCAACATCCCCGATACCAGATTTGACCTCTCCAGACTTCGTTTCCAGAGTATCCAGTTTACCTCTGGTTGGCTCTGCCCTCCGGGTATATGAGCACGGTAAAGCGAGTTCACGCGTCGTCAAAGTGCGTCTAGTACTATGTTGTACACAGTACTATCACTTATTTGGAAATATCTGGCAGTATGGCGCTGAAATGATGGAGTCTTCCGTCAAAAGTATATCTCGGCCTGTCTTTGATAGACTACCGGTCGATGTTAATCAACTCGATGAATTTGCGTGCAGACAGCTTGACAGGGTAAGATTCACATGACAGAAGTCCCAGTCCGCAGTTTCACCACTGAAACATTGTTATTCTAGCTTGGAAGATATCGTCGCCCGTCTACCACTGATGTAGACGAGATGCAAGTGGATGAACAAGGCTCCGATGCTGAGGATTTGGAGAGGCCTCCATCACCTCATTACTTCGAAGACACAGAATCGGTAACAAGCTTAAAACGTAATATTTATATCTTATCTGTGTCCGTTCGATCTGACCCTGTGCCATCACTCAAGTCGAAGAACCAGTCTTGCATCCCCCACCTCCGACGACTGAGAGTCGTACTCCGACGCCAAAATCCCAACTTCACGACGCACCTTCAGGTCAGAACAGCAATCCGCAAGAAGTCGTACCGCGCAGTCGTTGGCAAGCTGTTCTTCTCGAAGCCGGTGGTATCGGTGCAGCTGTTAGTGAAGAAAGTATGCGACGTCTAAAGTACTGTCTGCAATGGCTTCAAGTTTGTACCTTTCTTGTCACTTGACTTGACACCGCTAATGCATTTCTTCCGCAGTACGCCACTGCCCACATCGACGCTCAAATTCTAATCCTTCGTGATTTCATTGCTTCCCTCCAGTCCTCTGTCTCAGGTTCATCTTCTTCTGATGCCTACGTTTCACCTACGCACATGCGTACATTGACGGATGTTCGAAAGGACATTGTCCATACTATCCGTCAAGTCGTTGACGTAGTCAGCAAGTACGCCGGTGGAGCACTCCCAGAACCCGCTCGTGCACGCGTTCGTGGGTTCATTCTCCACCTACCTCAGCGATGGGCCAGTGCGAACGCGACTGTCCCACATGGTGGTATAGCAGAGGGTACTCCTGGTGCAAGCTCGGCTGCTGGTGCTACAGCGGGTAGCACAGGTAGTGCGAGGCGGGGTCGAGTTACTCGGCATCACAAGGAGCGCAGCGCCGGCGGGCCAGACCGCTCATTGTCCGGAACCCCTGCTTCGTCTCGTGCGCCCTCGCCCCTGGCGTCTCAACGCGCAGCCATGGGTCGCCCAACCGCTGGTGCGGCCACGCGCGCTGCCCAGCACATTCTCACTCTTGCCACGGAGAGTCTGGACATGATGCGTGGTGTCACAGGAGTAGTGAAGGACAGTCTTGACCGCGCTGATGCGTAAGTAGCCACTTTCGTGTCACGCACGCCGTACTGACACGCGAACTCGCACAGATGGGTGGAGCGATTGAAGATCATTGGTGTCCAACGCCAACAACAGCAAGATCAACAGGAGCCTTTCGATCCCACTACGTCACCGTTTACACACCACAGATATTCGCTTCCGGGTCTGTCTTCGACGCCGTCGACGCCTGCACAGGCCAATACGCCGTTCTCCATCCCTTCCACACCAGCAGCACTATCGTCCCCTGAAGGACTTGGGATGGAGATTCGACTTGGCGAAGTCTCAGCGCGCACATCACTGAGCGAGCTGTGTCTTGATGGTGACCAGGACACGGGCGGCTACGATACACCCAGAAGTGGAGTCAAATCGCTTCATGAGGAGGGTGAAGAGCGGGGAAAGCAAGTCTGGGAGAAGCGGAGCGTGCGTTCTGAGAAAGCACGACAAGATATGGTCGTCGACGACGGGTAACGCCAGATTGGTTTCGAATCCCTATGAGCTTTTATTTGCACCATTCACGCTGCTGAACGCTGTTTCGTTGTCATCTTGCGACTCGCATTGAAGGATGACGGTCAGGGACTCCATCCATTTTATGATACGTACTCGCACTATGTGTTCAAGAGTATCAAGTACTGAGTAGCTACCTAACCTACTAATTTATCGCTCGCCCTGGATGTACGAGGTATAGGAAGTAGTTTCCAATAACAGAGATGTAGGCTGGCTGATCTTTGTCACACTACCACACACCGAAAGCATCCTCCACGATCCTGAGATGGTACTTAGCAATCAACCCCACTCCTCCTTGGCAGACCACAGATGCGAAGTCACGGCGAGATAGTCACCAGTTCGTCCAAGTAAATTCCAGGCGATAATAATCACATTCGAGTTGTACATTAGTACCAGGGCAGGATACTCGACATGCTGTCCTTCCTTGCTATCCCTCAGCATCGTGCAACGTCTGTGACGATGGTGCCCAGTAGGCCGCTCGGCATTGCAGACGGAGACGTGCCTTCACGGATGCAACCAAGTTCTCAAGTCCCCATGTTCATGATCGCGCTTAGAGAAAACCCAACATTGAAGTGGCAGTCTATCATCTTGGAAGAGAAGCTTCGAAGAGTGCACCAATTTCCTCCATGAAACAAATAACCTCATACCCGCTAAAGCGTCCTCGATGCAGCAACAATGAGGAGACAAGTAACACAAAGAACTTGACTCGCCAATAATTACTACCTTCTTGTTGATAGGGGTAAATACCGTAAATACCTGCGTTGTAAGCGGAAGCATTTGTGGGCTTGCTCAAGGCAGCCGAGCGCTCAAGCAACTCGAACGCACCGTGACCAGGCTGAAGCTGGGCCCAAAGGGCGCTGAGCTCCTTGCACCATCGACACATATCTTTCCAGGCTTCTAATTTTCAGAAACAACGGAAACACACCGTCGAGCGATGGACCTCCCGATGTGGATTTCTTTCTCTGAAATCCACATCAACAACGTTTCTTGGCCTTCGTTATACAACCCTATCATCGAACTTTCAAAGGCCGGTTTCAATTCTCCAGTCCAGCCGGGGGGATCTTACTTGCAGAAGCCGAATGGTACCCATATACGCACCATAGTCGGTATCACACTAACGACGACCTGATTTCCACAGAGATATTCCAATTCACTCTCTATTGGACTCTAATCTTCCACATACCATTTTACATCCTTGCTGGCACATACGCATTCTTCAACTTTCTCTTTCCACCTGCACGACCGACCAACAACTCTTTCCTTCTCTTCTCTCCGTTACCTTCCCGTCTCTCGCCATCTGCTCCCCTTGATGAGTGGACCAAACCTCCCCGTATAAACGCTCGGCGATCCCGACTGACCTTTGCTCTTCTCGTGCTCTTGGCATTCCTGAGCTTTGGCCTCATAAGTGCTGTCATGGGTGCAGCCGTAGTCGGATTTGTTCTGGCTGGTGTATACAAAGCAGGCGGGTTTTACATGTCTACGTGCGTTGTCGACTCCATCTTCCTGAGTAATATGCCAAGACACCGTGCTGACGAGATGCACAGCTGGGTCCCGTTTACGTGGGCTGTGATACAGGGCCTCATCGCACTACTTGGGTCAGTATACGCGCTGACTCGCAATTTCGGAAGCTGACATTTCGGACTGCAGGATATGGCCATCCATAATTGACATTATCTGAACCGCTAGAAGTCACAGCTGCTGTCTATTGCTTTATGATGCTTCCAGGTTATTGAGGAGACTCCACGTGCTATTGGTTCCATTAGAACATCAGAGTATCGTCGTGCTGCGCGAGTTACTCATATCGTTCGTCGTGTTGCCGCAGGGACAGGTTCACATTTGACGGACAGTGAGAACAGCAGAGTGGTTGTTCGTCACGCTGCATAATGACTCCTGCGTCAAGGGCAGCAGAGGTCGCGGGGACGAAGGGGGACAAGCAATGGGCCATACTGAGGCGGCTTTTGATGGAATACACCAGAATAATGGCTTGTAAATTTGGTGAAGAGAATCCTGCATGTCGCTGACTTCGTTGTATACTCAGGATAGGTAGTAGAGTATGACGTCTTGCTTTCTGGCCACGGATTCGGATAAACATGAAGGTCGTCGTTCCTTCAGATTCAGATACAGCCAGCTAAACGTGACAAATGGTCGTGTCCAGCTTGTTGCTCCTGTGCAGTGAGATCGAACAGACGATCCTCAATGTCGCTCAGGGGGTGGGCTACGTGATCTACTTGTAGAAGGGGTGATTTATCTCTCTTGCCACGGGTGAGTGAGCGTCGCTCAATTGGCTATACGCTTGCCTCTTGTGCTGACCATTAACGAATAGGAGGCAAACATGAAGTTTGTGGCCTTCTGGCCCCCGATCCACGAACGCGGGCAATTTTGAAGCCGGCGTGGTATCTTACTAAGACGGCGTCATCTACACACTGCGACACGGTCTGCAGCACACTTCCCAAGCCTCACGATACTCTTAGGGTGTGTATCCATAAACCCTGGGCTAAGCTGATCTCGACTGCGTTTTGATCCTTACTCTTCCGCGCATATCGTGCAGCGCACCACAGCTGACATCATCCCAGTGTGCAATCTCATTGCTCACAGTCATTTCTGTGTGCCACTAGCACTAGTATCTCGATCGCCGAAGCTGCGTGATACCCCATAGTAGAGCTGTGGATATGATTCCCTACAGGCGCCAAGCGAGCTGACTTGCAATTACCCTCATCTTCCGCAGCGGAAGATCCACGAAATGAACCCTGCTTACAGGCCTCCGAACGCCCCCGGTGTCTATCACAATCGATGCCAGTCTCTATTAACAGCCCCTATTCTGCGAGGCTGCAAAATCAAAGTCATAATCGACCAGGCGCCGACAGTGTGTAGGTATATATGATGAGCGGAGCGCCGATAGCATGACCTTCAGGCCTCAGGCTTCATGTTAGTGCGGACTTATCGAGAACCTCTGCAATATCGCGGTGTACGTGATCACAAGTAGGTGGATTCCCTTTCCCGATTTGAAGGAACTTCCGTCACTCCTGTATCTTCCGTATCACCCACACGGTATCCTCGAATCCTTTCGTATGACAGGGTCCCTAACTTCTCAGCTTAATGGATAAACACCGACCTTTATCCAGAGTGTCATCCACAAGTGATACTCCTCCTTAATAGTAGCCTGGGTGCCTACCGCAGGGGTCTTGAGCTCGGGTCCTGCGACTCACCCAAACCTTAACACGAAAGTTTCCAGCTCCCGCAGTTTATTGATCAGCATGCATGAACTGTACAGCCGTTACAATCGATATAGTGGCAGCCACGCTGTGGCGACCATTCATCGCCCAAGCCCCTGTGTATGTGAGTGATGGCTATTCTGAGCTTCTTCCGGACAAACAGGAGATAATCTGGTTTATGGCGCCTCGGGGTTTATCCATCTGTCCGTAGTCAGGGAACGACAGTGGTTCGGCATGCACATCCCAGGTGAGTTTTTTTAAATGAAGCACGTGTATGGGTTAGAGGGGAACTGGGAGAATCGCGCCTCAATCGATCGCTGCGCGCCTTCACCCGCTTTACGGTCTGCGTCTGCGTATTCGCTGAGGCAGATTTTTTGAAAATCAGCCTTTACTTTGCAGGTTCACCCAAAGTTATCCTACTGATTGATCTCCATCATGCGCTGATCAACGCACATTTTTCTACTCACCGTGATGCATGGTGTCGCCGTCTTAGTGCACTGGCTGGTCACATCTGATTGGCAGCACATCAACGCCTCACCATCTTGCTCCTCCATCATCGGCAGTAATAGCCACCCAGCATGCCCGAACGACCACAGTGACGTTATATCAATGCCAATGTTTGGACATGCCAGTGGTGTCTCGTAGGGTCGTAGGGATTCACCAAGTGTGCCCACCAGCATGCCTCGATGCATGGAAATCCTATTGATTACTACTATCCCGCTTTTGTAACATCTATCCATTCAATCCTGCACTCCTGCACTCATCAGTTCATATCCATATCATCTTTGCAGGGCCTCTCATGTCTGTCTGGTGCACCGCCGGGTTTTCCGTGGCACGTGCTGGCAACGAGCCCGACACCGCATCACGCACATTGATATCCGAGCGCAAGTCCGATCCGCGGGAAGGGTCGTGCTAATTGAAAAGTGGGTAATCGAGGAGTTTTACTGCTTACGCCTCGTGTCCGTCCTCGAGCCGGAGGAGCCTGGGGATCTTCATGTTTCAGGGTCTTGTTTTTCCATCTAATCGCGGCCGCGTGTTCACTAGTGTCTTCCACGAGGATGCGTCCTGAGTTGCGGTGAGGTAGGTTGAGGTGTGGTATGCGAGTTCGGGGTCAAGACCGTCGGCAAGGCTAAGTGTTTTAGAGAATTAGGATCTGTCACATTGTCACTGACATTTCCGTCAATTATGTGGGGTTTGAGGTTGGGGGCCGGGTGACGTGTCTTGTGATTGTGGTTCTGAATATTTGCAGGCTGGCGGCAGCAGACAAAATATGACGATGATGCGCGTGTATTAGGTCTGGACCTCGTCACCACGCCCAAGCGCATGACAGGGCACCGAAGATCGGGATCGCTGAAGTCGCCAATCTGATATCTCGAGGCATTCATATCTGTTGTATCATGGGCTGCTATCAAATCCGAATAGCACTATCGCAGTTTTTTTTTCATGGAAGTGAGGAGGGCAGCACTATCTGATTGCCTCGAGCTTCCTGTCAGACAAGGTTGCGAGTTTTCATACACGCTATCAGACGCCCGCTGGTCTTTCTTCCCTTGCCCTTCCCGTTTTCATCCGCGGGGTAACGTACTGCGACAATTTTCAATCGCCGGAAGGCAAGGATGATTTGAGAAAATCGAATCGTAATGAAGGGTCCCTTTTTAGCCGATGTAACAACTTTGAATTGGCAGGACGGAGCCAAGATCGAAAAACGGAAGCAAAAGCTGTGATTGTTGTGGGTCGTGGTTCCCGAATCGTGTCTTATCTAATCGCTGAGCAAGTAGGAAGGGAAACACGTATCTGATTTTGATTGCGTGGAATCGGGGCCAAAAATACGTCAGTAGGCTAATGAGCCTTCTGATGAGCAAAGAGCTCAACCGCCGCTCGAGCGGGCGAAAGATCTCGTGTTTCTTTGCCGCGGGCACACGGCTATATGATATCTATGTACGGGGGACGTCGAACGTGCCTTCGGGAGTAACTGGTCCAATGGGAAACTCCTGACGCGTCACGTCCTGGCATCACGTACATAGCCGTGTGGGTGATGAAAGCACTGTGTGATGATGGAGTCTCATTCAGCAGTGCTCGTGACAAATGTAGGAGAAATCAGACATCAGTGACCAGAGAACAGCGGGAAAATCTCTCAGGTGCGGACAGGCCCGCTCAACATATCTAGTGGTCGTCATGTCAGCAGGAGGGCTCGGGCGCCATGGTCCTGTAGATGATCCCAGAGGGGACACCACGGACCACGCACTATGGCCACGGCTACTCCCTGACTTTCCAGAACATCAGGTCTGCAAAACCTTGAACACGACATTCCAAGAAAAAACGCAAGGGAGATGCGGAAATTTCTGAAACGCCTGTCAAACGATTGGGTTGTGGTAAAAATACAGTAACTAAGTACGAGGTGTAGATCAAACATGGAGTTCGCGAGATGGGAACAAGTTACGGGAAGGTCCGACGATTGGGGACCACGGTGGGAGATAAGATTACACGAGTAATCATACCCTGGGAGGAAATCGGTGCCACTGAGCCACAATGTAAACAAGCGTAAACGAGTACGTTGCGTATGTAATTTGGACACGTAGATTACCGAATAATTTGGCGCTCATTCTCTGGAGGTGAAAATTTCGCTCTAGATGAAGGAGATGCGTATGGTGAAGGGCCCAGAATAAATCCAGAAAATTGAGATGAATTTAGGAAGCGAAAATGGAGGAAGAAAGAGGAGGAAAGGGGGGGAGGGACTTGTCGCGGAGGCGGATGGAGAAAGCGGAGATTAGGGTTTATCTTTGAAACTGAAGTAATCTGATTGGATGGATTTAGTTTACGGTTCGTTATCTTTTAGTTTATCGGTTCCCGTCAACCAAAAATCATAAACTCTCCGAGTCCCTGCTTACTCCGTTTCTCCTCTTCAACAACGCCATCTCTCGGCCAACTCCTCTCACTGCAAGTACCATCCTTGCTCGTCGTCGCCAACGTTCCCCTCGATACTTTTATTTCTTCTTGTCTGTATGTCTCCCCGTTCATTCGTAATACTGTATCCATAATACCGTATTTAACTGACACCTGGCCTCCTTATTTCCAGACCTTCCTACTCAACTCTTTCCCGTAATCATATCTCTAGATATAACTCGCAAAAAAATGTCGCCAATCGTAATGGAGCCCCCTGCCTTGAACATGCATCATCTCTCGCGGATACAGCAGCAGTTCTCTCCGAACACAGCTTTGGACCAACATGCTGCTTCCTCCCCGGTACACACCGAGCCCACGCACGCGCTTCACCAGCGTATCGGTTCAGCCGAATTTACAACCTATGAGCAGCTCTTGCAGCAGCAGAAAGACCGCCCTCAGCCCTCAGTAGAAGACCAATTAGGCGCGCTCAACGCCGCTGTCGTAGCACAACAGCAGCAGCCGCAACCTCAACAGGAATCCCAAGAACCGCCATCGCAACCACTCCAACAGCCTGTAGTTGCTCCTCCTTCTCAGCCTGCCCAACAGCAGCAAACACAGCAAGCTCCACAACAACAGCGCACAGGGTGCAACAATTGCGGAACCGTTGACACGCCTCTCTGGAGACGCGACACCGAGGGCAAGACCATCTGCAATGCCTGCGGTGAGTTGATTTGCTCCATTTTCATCTCATTTCCTTTCATTTCCTGGCCCATCGCCGTCACGTGTCAACGCGTGGTTGTTGGGTAGCGGGCGCCCGTTTTGTCCAAACACGCCCTATACTAGCCTGTCGATGCATATCACGATGCAGCGTTGCCGCTACATCTATACCGCGTGTAATGGGCATGTCATGTCGGACGTGATGGCGATTGGACGAACTTCTTTTTCCTATGCTCTTTACCTACCTACCGTCTTGTCAGTGCAGTAGCAGTGTGCTGATTGGGAATGTGTGCAACTCGTGGGCACTTTGCTTGGGGTTTTTTGTTGTTTATCGTCAATAGGTCTTTACCTCAAATCACGGAAGGTGGCTCGTCCCCCATCCCTGGCTCGTACTCCAACGCCTACTGCTACATCGGCGCCTCCCCCCTCTCTACTTTCAAACGGTGGCGGGGAACCTGATATGTCAACTCCTAATCAGGCATCTTTGGCTCCTCCAGCAGCCTCGCCTAGCCAAAATCAGCAGTCCAAAAATGCAGAAGCACCGTCATCATCGTCACAACCTGAGGGCTCAGGTCAGCCCCAGCAAAAGCCTACGTCCAAATCATCATCGGCCGCGAAGCCAGCTTCTGCCACAGGTGCGCACACGAAGGCTGGTGGAGGCACGTGTCCTGGGGATGGACGGTGCGATGGCACTGGAGGAACCAGCGCGTGCGCTGGATGCCCGACACTGAATAATACTCTCGCAGTGTCCGGGAGGGCCGAAATGGAATCTGGGGCCGCAGACGAGTCGTCTCCATCAGGAGCTGCACAGGCCGCATCACCCGCTGCTGCGGATGCTTCCTCACCTGGAGCTGAGGGTGAAAGCCCATCATCGGGACCTGCGAAGAAAGCCAAGTCAGCCGTCGGGGCTTTGAGCTGCGCCAACTGTGGGACGAGCACGACGCCGCTATGGAGGAGGGACGATGTTGGTAACAACATCTGCAATGCCTGCGGTGCGTTTCATCTCATCATTTCATTTTTGCTGTGTCGGGGTCGTGCGTTTCCTTGCTGTGGCTGATATCTCCGAGCACATTCTCCGCCCTTACTCGTAAAATTTCTGACGAGCCGCACGTTCATCTCATGTTTGACGAGCGTGTCTTTCTCGCTTCCACTATCAAGGAGCCCGCCACCCTTGATGGGGAAATTATCTTATCTTGCCATTTTGGGCAACGCTTCTTATGATCTTATCTCCCACGATTTGCGGGGAACTTCTTTGCCTTTTTTGATCATTACACTTTTCTGCACCCCGTTATTCTTCGTGTCCGACAGATGTCACAAGAATTTCTCTCCGAGCCCTTTGCTTCCGTGTGACCCTGTGCCGGCTTCATCGTCGTGGTTTGATCGGACGCGAACGCTGATAATTTTCTTTGATCAGGTCTTTACTTCAAGCTTCATGGCACTCACCGTCCCAACTCGATGAAGAAGACTGTGATCAAGCGGCGGAAACGCGTGCCAGCTGCGGCGGGTATGTCTTCTGCACGTATCACCGATCACCAAGCAGCGGAAGCTCTCGTCGGAATCGGTCAATCGGGCGGCAGTCAACATGCTAATACGGGCGGAGAAGAGAGCGACAACGAGGTAGAGGAACCGCAGCCCCGACGGAAACGGGCACGGAGAGGGAAGAGCGATCGCGAGAAGGGCCGTACGCGGGAGAAGGACGAGGATGAAGATATGGGCGAGCCCGACGAGGAGTCACTGCACGAGAGCGGACGGGGACGGGGCAAGGGTGAGCGTGCACCTGCACGGAAAGCCTCACGGGACTCTCACAGTTCTTTATGGGCTGAAGGAGCATTGAGCATGCATCACCAAATCGCGGAAGCGCTTGGGGATCGTGGGCATTCGTTGCCTCGCGTCATGCAACAAGGTCCTGACATGGACCGCTTCGGACACCAATATGGTCGTGTTCCCTCCGGCCATGGAGCGTTTATCGGATCGCCTCACGCTGGTCTTGATCTACCTCCATTGAATGCCGCGTTGGGGGAACGGTATGGGTACGGTCCGCCTGGTCTTCTGGGTGCTCGCGATTTCAGCGGGGCACCGTCCAGCTATATTCGGTCTGGTTCTAATGCTCCCAGCAGAACGCATTCACCATTGAACCCTGGACTTGCTGCTGCGGGCGTCGGCTATGTGTTACCCCCACCGCATGGCATGGGTCATGGGTATTATGGCCTCGGACATGGCCACTCGCCCCCTCCTCATGACGCCTTGAATGGCGTATTGACGGCAATGGTTCCCACGGCGAGTGAGCTTAGACAACATTACCTCGAGCTCCACGAACAGCGCAGACGGTTGGAGGACATGATCGAGAAGACGGATAGGATGATGGCAGGTATCAAGCGGGGGCTCGACGAGATGATGGGCGCATCGCAGCAACATCAGCAGCAGCAGCACCAACAGCAAACTTTGCCTCAGCCCCAACAGCAACAGCAACAAGCCCACGGCTCCTCTGAGCAGCCCGTTCAGCAATCCCCTCAAGCGGGAACGAACTCAGGCACTGCTGTTCCTCTCACTCGTACTGGTGACCGGGAAAGGAGCCGCGAGTCGATCTGGCCTGTTGTCGAGTCTACGCCGCGGGAATGAAGCAGCCACCTTATCATTTGATACCCCAGCCTTGTTCTAAAATTCGGCTTCGCTTTCGTTTCAATTTGCTATCGTTGTCATCAAGCCCCACTCGCATCCCTCGCCGACTCAATCAGACACGCCATAGGGGTCGTTCATTTGGCCTCGGGCGCCGGGACACTATTATGCTAAGCGTATCTATTCATTCGTACACTGTTTGGTTACTATCTATGACTTTCCACCTTTCTTCCAGGTTTCGCTATGTTTTTCATGTGCATATAGGCTTGTATTGTTGTGGTTGTCTTTATCCCTTCACGCTTCAAGTTTGTCGTCCATGCTTTTATATTGCTCCGTACTATGATCCGTTTAAAAACACTTTTAGTCACGCGTTCTTCTTTTTTTTCTTTTGCTTTTTCTGCAACTTTTGTTTGTTCGTATATAATATCTATGTCGCCAATAGTGTAGATCGCTGGTCATTGTTTATGGCTCAGTGTGCATTCTCTAATACTTTATAGTCATCGTTTATACACGCATTTTTTGGGCTGGCCATTCGCGCTGATGAGGC
>KN839844.1:789021-804082 GCA_000827185.1 Hydnomerulius pinastri MD-312 | reverse complement strand
GCTTGTAACTGGGGGCCAATAGGGATTGTCGAAAACTGCTGGCAGGGTTTGTTGTTAGCATCATACCGGTCGGCCCCACAATGTGGGCAGGTCCTGCGGCGCGCGAGCGGCCCTGTGAAGCCCACACATGAGTTGGGGCACATGTCATGGATCATCCCCTCGACTCCGCTGAGTTCGGCAACTATGCGCTTGATTTTGGCGAGTGTCGGTAGGTCAACTCCGTCATATTGGATATGGGCAGCGCGCGCCTTGATATAATCCTCGTTGGCATGATTGAGGTCGAGGTAGAAGCGGACGGCGAGACGAAGTGCGGGGTCATCGTCAAGGTTAAGAATGGACTTGGGGGGGTTTCGGAGACGATGTATCGCCTCCTCGGAAAGGCCTGTGCCTCGGTCATCGAGGGATGCGTTCTGGAGGCCAATAATATATGCGAGGGAGTTGCGGAGGTCGGCGAGCTTGACGTTCGCGTAGATGTCGTTGAGGAGGGTCTCCTCGTCAACATCTATCGGAGCGCCTGCGCTCGCTTCGTCTCCTTCATCGTCCTCGTCCTCGTCCGGGGCGTTGTCGGCAGCGGGAGGCGTAGGGGGTTGGGAAAATAGGAAGGGGTCTTCTTCGTCGGGTACTTCTTCGATTGTGGGTCTCCTGGGACGAGGAGGGGACGGCTGTGGGGGGTCAGGTAGGTCCATATCATCGTTGTATAGCTTCAGTAGAGTTAGTAAAGTAGATTCGGATGTAAGAAGAAAAAGAACGTACCTGATGATCTGGAGTGGGCTCTCGAGAGAACCCTGAGTTGTCTGGTGATGGGGACTGCCCTCCAGGCTGACGGAGAGGCGAAGACACGCGCTCGGGAGCGGGCGAGACGTTGTGAGACTGCGAGGAAAGCTGGGATGCAGCTGGGCGTCTCTGGGCTCGTCGTGTCGCGCTTGTAGACGCTCTTTGGTGACTTGGAACTGCACAAAGCTTATCGATACGCCCCTCCGCTATGGCGGCATCGACCGCTGTTTCTTCGTTGCGATATTTTGCGTGATTGCGATATACGGCACGAGTGACTGAACGTCGGACTCCTCCGCATTTTCTACGACAAGCACACGAATAATTCTTCGTCATGGGGCAGCCAGAGGTAGTGCAAAGCACGTAACGCAAGAGGTTGCTTTTCGTGCTTTGCGAGACCTCTGGCTGAGGGGAGAGCAGGAGGATCGAAGGGAGAAGTAGTAGACGGAAGCGGCACATGCGGCCAAACCGAGACCTACCTTATGCTTATCTGGCTGTACCTTGGTCTTATCTAGACAATCTTCGAACTTCTTGATCTTAATTTGAGTCCACTGGGCATATTTGTAAAATCGAGCCATTTTCCTGGAACTGGTTGTATTCGGTAGAATACCGTTGCGCTACGTTGTGCTAGTTTGTACTAGTTTGTGGTAGGTTTTGACTGGGCTACAACGCCCGAATGATTCCCTAGTTAGGAAATCTCGTTTTTTCGGCACAAGCGATGATACTTTCCAGCCTGACTCTTCGCTCTACTTCTGTCCAGTCAAACCAACTTTTCCAGGTGCTGCTGTTGTAGCTTGTCCTATTTTGCGGCTGAACGCAAGATCTGTCGAATGTCTGTCGAGGAGATCAATTTTTCGGTAGTGCGACACCGATGGGGCATCCTCCTCCCTCAGACAAACAGCCTGCCAGTGCCTGGGTTGAAGGATCCCCTCACGTGTCCAGGATACCCACTGCTTCTGTGTCACTCTCGCTGCGACCTCGAACTCATCCCCGAACTCAGCCCCAAACTGGACAAGCCCCATACTTTTTATTGCTAGTATGTCGCTCTCGTCACGTGAAAGCGGCTCCGGGTTGTCTGAGTCGAAGGCATCACTGTTCGACTTAAAAGTTATCTTTGGCCACTCACGATGAAGCCTACAATCATAACGCCAATACTCTCACCTGACCATGGCATCTCTAACCACTCGATTTACAGAAAATCTTCGGAAGTTTGACATTACCCTTGAAGATGCTGCCCTAAACTATCTCTCGAGTATGCTCAGAGTCTTGTCGACGTCTGACTCCGACCCTGGCATTGATCGCATCAGGGAGTCCACTGAGATGTTCCTGGATGAGGCAGAGGTCGATCCCCAGCGCATGGATGAGTTCTACCGAGCGCTGGATTCCTCTACACAGGTATCAAAGTAAGTACCAACCGTACAGAGAGGCTTTTGTTAACAATGATTGTGGCACTCGCCAGGAAACCCGCCAAGGCTCCAGAGGTTCCAGCTGACGAGACGAAGCCTCTTTCTGGGATCGAGGCTCGCCGTCAGAAACGGGCTCAAAAGAAAGCGGCAGCGTCTGCCACGACGCAAAATCGCGCAGATCATCTATCTGCTGAGCCTCTTATAGTGGCAACCTCTCAGCAGAGCCGATTTCATAAGGAGACCCTCTTCACTCTTTCGAGAGACATTGATATGCACACGGTGAACATAACCGTCAACAACCTTGACATTCTTGTCGACGCCCATCTGAGACTCAAGGAGGGTGTAAGATACGGTCTGGTTGGTCAGAACGGTGTCGGAAAGACCGGTCAGTACTTCCGAGATTACCAAGAGCCGTGCTAAAGGGGTGCTGGACTTGAAGTGCTCATGAGATGCATGTCTGATGACATTCTTTCGATGCCAAACAACCTCAATATTCTACACATCCATCAGCTCGAGACTTTTGACGAAGCTGCAACTGCTCTCACGAGCGTCCTCGAAGCCGATAAACAGTCCATGGTTGTTCTCCGCGAATACGAAGGTTTGTGGTTCGTGCTCCGATTATCCAGAGGCAGTTCCATCTGATTCTTCTCTAGAGCTTCAAGCAGTGCTAGGTGCCGATGCTACCTCGGCTCGCGCCCGGACTGACAATGTAGTCCGACTGAACGTTATCGTCCACAAAATTATTCTGTCTCGGCTTGGTGACACCCTCGCCACCGCGCGTCAGATCGCAATCAAGCGTTCCGGGCAACGAGGTCACGATGCGCGACAGCGTGAGGTGCAGCTTGAAGCCGACTACGCGGAGTTGGCGTCGCAGGACCCTCAGAAGTATGTCACAGCCGAAATGACGACGAATGTGATCACGGAGGTCGTCGACAAGCACGCGTTGATCGATTTGGAGGCCAAGCGCGCTGCTGCGAGGAAAATCTTGAGGGGGATAGGGTTCACAGAAGAAGAGATCGACGCCTCTGTTGGAAGTTTGTCAGGTGGTTGGAGGATGAAGGTTGCTTTGGCCAAATCACTGTTCTTGAAGCCTGACGTGCTATTGCTCGACGAGCCGAGTACGTTTCTCCGTACTACCACCTGCCCAGCTCACGATGATTTACTCAGCAAACCACCTGGATCTACCTGCCATTTTGTGGTTGCAGGAATATCTCATGACCGAGGTTGATGGCCTTACACTGGTCGTGGTCTCGCACGACCGCGAATTCCTCGATAACGTGACGGAAGAAACCATCATTCTCCGCAACAAAACTCTCACCTACCACGTAGGGAACTTCTCGGAGTATGTTCAGAATACCGAGGAACAGCGCGTTCGTAAGCAAACGATGCTTGACAACCAAGAAAAGAAACGCGCTCGTATGGTCTCCAGCATCCAGCAGAATGTCCAACGAGCCCATGCGACGGGCGACGACAAACGTCTTGGGCAAGTCGCCTCACGAAAGAAGAAGCTCGACAGACTCGGTATGGAGAAAACCGAAGACGGTAAACGGTTCAAAGTATCGTACTGGTCTGGGTACCACCTTTCGGCCCGTGCTGAGATAGAAGTCGACAAAGGCATCACGACTCGCGCTCTCAAAGTTCCCGAGCCCGAGCCATTGCGATATTCTGGGCCCGTGCTTACCCTAAAGGAAGCGTCTTTCCGATACCCTGGCCAGACGAAGGACGTCATAAAGGAGTGCTCGCTAGACATTACGCCAGGCGCAAGAATCGCGTTCTTGGGTCCTAATGGATGTGGCAAGACGACGCTGCTCAATCTCCTGACGGGAACCACTAGTCCAACCGCTGGGGAGGTATACCGTCATTCCCGCCTCCGCCTCGGATACTTCTCCCAAGACGCCGTTGATGCGCTCACCCCCTCTCGTACGCCGGTCGCAGAGATGATGACACGCCACAAAGGTTTGAAGGAACAGGAGTGCTTTGCCCATTTGGGGGCTGTTGGTGTAACCGGAGACATCGCGGTGCGCACTATCGCAAGCCTGAGCGGAGGGCAACGCAACCGAGTGGCATTGGCACTGGTGTTGTACGAACAGCCGCACATCCTCGTGCTAGATGAAATCACGAATCATCTTGACATGGGTACTGTCGAGAAGTTGGCAGAAGCGCTGCAGGGTTTCAGCGGAGCACTGATCTTGGTTAGCCACGACGTGTGGTTCTTGAGGGAGTTGATGGAGCACGTAGATGAGGAGGAGGATGAAGATGATGCGGAAGGCGTGGGGAAGGAGGCTATGTTTTATTCCGTTGGTGGAGGTTGCGTGACGCGGTGGGAAGGAGGTTTGGAAAGGTATGTGAAATCGGTGATGAAGCAAGTCAGGAAAGGTACCAACATCTAGTAAATGTGAGTAACGTTCTCTTCAGCTCGTTGGCTAGAAACTCAAGTGCAATGGAGAGCTGCAGGATAGTTCTTGTCTTGGATCCATAACGTATAAGCATGTCGGAGAACGCGCTTTAATGTAATCAACGGCTATGCTCGTAGGAGACCCCTGCATTTCCGTTCTGCGGACAGCAACTTGAACATGACGCGAATCTCGTTTTGTGCGTAAAACACCTGTCCTTAACTAACACTGACAGTTCTTTCGAATCTCATCGGTGTCATCGCAGCGCCGCTAACTTTTGTCGATAGGCGCGCAACACAGACGCCCTCTAGAATGAGTCTTTGGAAGGTCCAGTAGCGTGATTCAACGATTTTTGTCAACGTTCCACTCGAGCATCTCTTGCTATGAGCGTTGTCAAAGCCGTGCCGTGAACGTTCCATAAACTCTTTAAATTCCAGGCCATGGGCAGAAGGCGACATCAAAGTTCCATCTATCACCTTCTTCTGAGCGAATCAAGCCTCTGCGATGTCTGACCCAGAACAGGAGCTGGAAAGCTGGTTGCTGTTTCTTCAACAACTTGAACTCTGCCAAAGTACGTTTCCTCCACACATACCCCGCCAATCTTTATATAACTATGCATAGTCGCAGGCGTTACAGTATTGTTTTATGATTATCGTAAGCTCGACGTTGTGATCTATCTTGCTGGTCTTTGTGTTAATACTCGCTTGAAAGTTTTAACATTCAGCCTTGAGGTATGTCTTTAGAGCATGCGGTACAGACCACCGTTCTTATTTGCGGATTCTTTTGATCAGGTGGATCTCATCTGGGTATGATATTCGCATCCGGTTGATCACTAGCGCTGAAGATGAGTCAGAGGAAGCCGTGGTCCCTGGTTTCTCTACTCTATGTCGTGGTTGGTTTTGTCTCCGTCATGAATTCTGGGCAAACTAAAGTATACATACCACCAGGCCCGTTATCTGAGCTTCTTACTGTCAATGTAAGGAGATCCGAATCATTGGAAGAAAACTCTCTTTGAACTGAAACTTCTATCATCCCAGTGACAGTGCAATCTGTGAGGTCTATATCTGTACCAGCTCGCCGTTCGTTGTTGATGGGCCATTAGATATGAGCGGTCTTCATTTGTCCGCAAAAGTAAGTCCTATACCTTGGTTCGATTTTCGGACCTCATGGTGGAGTAGGAGTAAGGGCCACCCCTGTATATATTTTGTTGAACGGCTCAATCGTGACTCCTGTTCATTGGTTCTACAGGTGTGAGTGTTGGTTTCCACTTTGGCGTCGATACCCTCATAATTGCGTTTTCGACAGGCCTCATGGTCTACGAGATTCGTGTATGGGGACTCTTTGTGTACCGGATTGCTATGGATGGTTTGCGTCTTGGTTGGTTGTTGCTGGAGGATTCTGATGGTATCGCGATAGCCATCATGATCAAGCGGGTGTACGCTATGTACCACGGATCTCGATCCATTCTAATTCTCCTGGTCTCCTGCTGTATCGCTAAGACTATGGCGGTCTTAATCTTGTTGATGCTGAGCATTGGCCCGATGAGCGGCTTGCAATGTGGGCTCCACTTTCTATCGTCGGATACGTCAATGATAATCCGCCTCGTAGATTTGGAAGGAAACATCGATAGCACCTTCATATGTTCTACCCAGCCGAAAGTCGGATTGATGGTGCCTTCAAGCATCCCACCCCTTTGTTTCGAAGTTCTTCTCTTTGTTCTCGTGGCTCGCTGCTTCCTGATCCACGCGCTGGAAAGGCGCCGCCAGTGGAATCGGTGGAAGTTGAACGACTTAGTGAGAATAATGGCCCGCGACAGTACCATTTACTTTATACTGTGAGTTCGCGCGCTCGACCTTATGCCAAAGCATGGCTGACTCCTTGCTCTCAGAATTCTGGCTACCATCGCTCTGAACGCTAGAAACTGGAAACAAACCGAGGTCAGCGAACTTGTCCCCTTTGCGACTTCAGTGCGCTCAGGTCCTATTGCAGAATTTCTATGGAGCCTTCTCAGCGTCTTTAGTGACGTCGATACCCTTCATCTTGGTTCCCCGCTTAGTGGTCAACTTCAAGGATTACTTCGAACACGCAGATAGGGTGCACGTCTGCTCTGGAGATGCCGGCAATCTCGCCGACAGTGATCCTCCACTTGGTGACCACAGTCTACTCGTGTTTCGCACCGAACGAGACAGTGTAGGGTGTAGTAGTACGCCCTAGACGCCCGTGTCGCCTGAATTGGCTCCTCGTATACGTTCTTGGTGTACGCTTTTAGGGAAGAAAGTTTTATAATAACTGTGATTTTTTGTTTTGACCACGCGCAGGTTATCGATGATCTATGAGATGCCCTGTGGTCATTCCGAGCGCCCGCTTTTCATGTGGTCCCCGCCTTCCGCTTCCACCTATCACTGGGACACGACACGAGGCATGATACCAGTCGATATCGATCAAAGCTATGAAATCGCCACTGAGAACGTGATTGGAGCTCCCCAATGGGTTTTAAGTGTTCTCAGGTCCATTCTTGCTAGCCGTGCTGCTTTCATGAACCAAGATGGGTTGGCAGTAGCGCTATACTTGTACGCTGGTTAGGTCCTAGCGGAGTTTCAAACCTAACGTACCGGAATCACACGGCCCGCTGCCCGCTCTTCCTGGTCCTTCGACTCGATTTAATTGTTTGTACTAACCCCACTATGAAAGCACCTCAAAAAAGCGACGGTAAGTGTCTGGTTTATGCTAAACGATATACTGACCGCTTTTTCCGGTAGAGTTGGGCCTTGACGGTTGCCTGATCACGTCAAAGTTTGCACACAAGATTGGGAAGATCTGCGAAATTTGTCGCGCACTCAAACACGAAATATACTCGACAGTTTGTGTGTCTTGGCACCTCAGGACATGTGCACAGGCTTAGAAGGTTCACCCTGATGATGGACAGCTCAGAACAAGAGTATCAGCTCATTGCACACAGGTCAGTCTTGATATCATCTGAATCTGAACACCCTCGCCCCACTCCATACCAAATTACAATCACACATGTATGTAGCAGCCATAGGATAGTTAATATCAGCTTAAGAATACTTTTGAGCAAAGAAAAATTGAAGTATTGACGCTCGCAAAGCAGAAAGTCTCTGATTTGTTTGCGAGATCGCGTTTTTTCGCGTTTTTTTATTCATGAAATCATATCTCATTCGAGCAGTGAGGTGTTGCATACTTCTGGAGTGCTGCAGGCGTCGAACAAAAGGATTCGAATGGTCTGTGGCCAAATTTCTGGACGTTGGCCCCACTTCCTCCCCCTCCTCTGATTTAATTTATTTAATTTTATTTAATATCTGGACAAAGCATACAAGTATAGGTCCAGTGCCGATGAGTTCAGCTTCCCTCCTACCACCAACTACTATCTATGAATTACAGATGGTCCTCCTATGACACCAGTCCTCCAATCCACTTATGTGGCAAGCGTCTTCTGATAGAAAGGTCCAGAAAATTGTTGAATACTAATTATCATATGCCCTAGCCCCCTGCCTGCCTGGCAGTACCGTTCAATTTGGACTGTAAGTCATGGGAACATACTGAAAATGAAAAGCAGGCTGCCGAGACGTCTTGGGGACGCAATGACGCTGGGTGTAAGGTGTTGGGTATAAAGGTTCACAGCACCTCTTCGCTGAAGATCAAATCACCACCTCTAGTCATCTTTTAAACCATTGATGCCTCTCCCACTGCCAAACGGGACGTACCAAGTGACCTTTCCCACCTTGGGGATTAACATCGGCTCGACCACTGGCTTGCAGGTTCCTGTGCCATTCGTTGTTCTCCCGGTCGGCGTGCAATCGCTTGTCGTGTGTGCTGCCCACCCCTGGGACCGCTGATTACTTATAAGCTAGTAGTTGGAAGTTCAACAATATCAAAACACTGATGGCAGCCATAGCTATACATTCACACACAGTGGGCAGGGGGGGGGGTACAAAACTCGCAACTCTATACTGTTGCCAATGGTTTGGGAATCAAATGGACTTTGAAGGAATCGTCTAAGCATCCAAACACCTACATGTGGGTTCAACCAATCAATGCGAACATGTTCTGATATGGCTTGATAGGGTGATGCAACAGGATAACAGCTGGAGGGTTGACGATATCAGCATACTACGCATGCCAGTGAGTCATTTGCTAGTATTCACAGCCATTTTACATTGACAAAATGGAATAATAGTTTGTCTTGGCCCATTAATATTGCCCCTGTCCCATTATCCCTTGCCTTTGTTAATTGTCTCTTTCCTGAAGATTGGATGAATTGGGTGAGTTCAACTTGGTAGGGGCGCAAGGTATGGATTTGGGGGACATTGAGGATGAAAATACATCTGTAAACCATGTAGATGGCTAGCAACAGAGCAATCTTCTGAGACATACTTTCCATTGAAGACTGAAAACGACTACATGAAATCTCAGTATTATCGAAAGGTTGCCGAAATCCTTCTTGAGGGCTCGCGAGCTGGTTAGCTTGCCTGCAAAATGAGGTACAACTGTGCAGAATCGTCAGGCATTACTGGGTTTGGAAGATGGTCAATTCAAGTATATGATACATTTTACGAGCTTGAGCTTGAATTTATATGTCAATTTAATCTTCATCTGATTAGTGGTGATGGCGCGCAATATTATATGGAGAAATCATTGTCGGGTCTTCTTTCCTGCGCGTGCAGTTGGTGACGTCTCAACCTCTGATACAGTCCTCTTCTTGGCTTCGCATCTCAGAGTGTTGGGCAAGGGATAAAGCACAATGCTACCCACCTCCCTCTGCGCGTCTGCGAGATACTCCGAAGCTCTGGTGTGCACATATGTTCGAGAATGTTGTTCGTAAGGGAGGGATACAATTCCTCTGCCTTTTCATAGCTTTCTTAGAGATCAAAGGTGAAATGAGGTAGTAGCAAACATGTTGTCATGTCATTGAAAGGGTCTCCAACGTCTTCGGCTGGTGAAGAAGTGAAGGTGTGATGCCATATCAGCCGCTCCAGGGAAGACCAGCTGGAAGCTCTCCTCTGAGTATCCGGATCAGCAGGAGGATTATTTGTGTCTGTGTGATAAAAAAAGATCAGTGCAAGGGCCCACACGGATTCAGCGTCATGCAGGAAATTCATACGAAAGAGAGGTTTGGGGAGTGCGAATCTTTCGCGGTATTTATTGTACTTCGGATGGAAAATGTACTGCTGAGCATCTACTTCCACGGCCAGGAAATGCACCGTCCCCTGGTGGCGAGTCAGTAGCGAGAGATGTCATCTTTGTAGAACTCTGACCGTCCGACCACCATGAGAGGCTTCACAGTCTATGATTTTTGCATGCTCAAAGTCAGCGAGTTCAACCACGTTGTTGTTGTGATTGATGACCTGTGTTACATTATTGAGACTAAAATCGCGGTGCACCCAACCTCCTTTGTGTATATAATATAGGGCTGATGGTTGTATGAGTGACTGCATAAGAGAGAGAGACCAAAACTACTTTACCTTTGAGCGCGCCAGACAAGGAACTCAGGTAGTCGGCCAGACAAGTCACTTCCCTAAGGGTGACACCTACATCATCGAAGACAGTGCGGCTATGCACTCTCCATGGAATTGCATCACTCCCTTTCCGCTTTACACATTGTGTTGCAAGGTTTGCCTGTCAACTGGGGTCAGGTATGTTGCCCGTGCAGTGTAAATGCCCGATTGCGGTGAGGGTGGGCCCAGCTTTGATGTCCACCCACTTGAAGGTGCCATTGTCCTGATCTCCACAATAGGGTTCAGAGTCTCATCTCGCCTGTCCGATGTTGTGACGACTTCATAGACCTGTACTCTAACGAAGTGCTTCTCCGCATATGCTGCCATGTTCTCCCAAAACTTCATCCGAATGCTATCAACAATCGCTCGCAGGATGGTGCCCTTAGATTCACAGTCAGCTTTGCTCCATGAATCTTTAATGGCGACCTTCTTTCCCGCTGCGTCCTTGGCTTTGTAAACGCGAGTTCCATGCCCAACCTGACAGTCTGCCTATAGGTGGCAATGGGCCATCCTCAGTATATTAACATGAAGACCGTAACTTAGCGTAATACTTGCCGCATGGACAGGATTGCAGGGGTTACAGCAGTTTGCATATTGATGTGGCAGGCAAAAATTTGAGTGTGTCGGAGCTGAGGCTGCTGAGTTCAGTATGAGGCTGATGCCGGGTGGCGGCACTGTGATAATGACAAGCACTTGCACCACTTTTGCCTATTTTGGAACTATTCAAACTCAACTCCGACATGCTCTAATTATGCCCGCTACATCAATATGCAAACTGCTGTAATTGAAACTTCGACTGACAGTTTGATTTTTCGACCGTTATTGAAACTCTGATGGGTATTCTACTTCAATTTTGAAGCACATCTTCGGCACGCCAACCCCTCCGAATGAACAAATTTCCTACTTACTGTAAAAATGAACAGTTGAACTGGGATTCTTCAAGATACAGCTACTTTTCATGCGAAACTCGAAGATCCCTAAACCTAATACACATGGTTATCTTGTGTCAGGTGTTTAGGAAGTGCAGGCCAAGCTCAGATAAGCCTGCTGCCTGCGTGGTTCATTACTGATGCAAGCCTAGGAGTCGCGAGAGCAGTCCATGACATACACAAGCCCTGTGGGGAACCGCCACGGTTACTTGGGCTTTGTATGATTGCTCTCCACCCTGCGTAAGCCGGAAGCCCTCGCTCCCTTCACCAGTAAATACTTGCCGGACCAACTTCTTGTGTTGAAGTTAGACGTCACCAAGGAAGAGGAGATCAAGTCTACCTTTGCAGAGGCTCACAAGGCTTGGGAGAATTGACGTCATGTTCAACAATGCTGGGATCTTCGCCATCAGTGAAGTTGAAGGCCTAGCAAAGTGACCATCTGACATCTCTTTGAGACCAATTTTATTGGAGCTGTCAATGTCTCCAAGGAAGCAGTAAGGGTCTTCCGAGAAGTCAATAAACCCTCCAGAGGCTGACTGTTGCAAGTGTCATCTGTGGTTGGCTTGAGTGGGTTTGGAGGTGTCGGGTTCTACGCAGCTTCGCAGGTCTTATTGGCTTCTTCAAACTATTGTTAGCTGACTCCTAACCACAGGAAATTTGGTGAGGCATGTTGAGTCTCTGTGTGATTGAAGCTAACGAACTTCCTTTCGCAGCTCTGGAGGGCCTCACTGAAGCACTGGCCGCAGAACTTGACCCCAAATGGAATATCAAGGTTTGGGAAACCCATACGTCCAAACAGCATTCACTGACGTATCCCGTAGATTACCATCATCGCTCCTGGTCCCTTCAAAACCGAAGGCATCTTCGAAAGTGGCACTGTCGAACTGGTTCATCCAGCATATACCGACGAGTCTCTCAGAAGCTGGGCACAGCATGGCATGGCCACAAGTGGGATAGTCAACGGTGACACAACCATAGCTGTTACCGTGATGGAGAAGTTGGTTCATCTAGAGGACCTGCCTGTTCACCTGCCTCTGCATAAACTCTCAATTAACTTCGCGAAGCAGAAGGTGGAGCAAGTTCTGAAAGAAACTGATGCATACGAGTCCTGGTCAGATGATGTTTATCTCGATTAATCGCACTGTTTAGAAAGGTCACCTTATCCTGTCAACTGTTGTCTTCTCAGATTGAATCTACCTCATGTAACTGCAAGATTATCATTCCACACATCTGAAATGAGGTCAGTCCAAGGTGAGCCCAGCTTGCCAACCACCATGGCCACAGCACCACTCAGGAGTTCATCTTGATGCCATCAGATCGGAAATGGCTTTTGACCATCGTGCCAGCTTCTCGTTGGTAAAAACGTCTGATAGAATGGAAACCCTCGGGCATGTGCTAACCATGCTTTCAAAGTCAAGTTGTGAGAACGCCACTTGGAGAGGAATTGCCAATGCCGTGGGCCACGAGATTTGCATCCATGTCTCTGTCCCTGTCAGGCAACTGTGAGACCCGATTCCACTGAGTAAATATGGGACTCCGTCACGATGTTTGGATAAGGAGAAGAAAGCCAGGGCCCACCAGCGGCCACCTGCCATCATGCGATCCATGGTTGAATCGCGACCATCAGGGTGGAGATTCGCAGGTCCTGCTCCTCCTTGGCCCTGAAGATGGAATATAGGTAGAAATATCGGTGAGCACTCAGTCTCGTGCACTTGGCGCCCGGAGGCATAACCCACCAAAGGGACTGTGACTTCCTCCTAGAACCACCTCCAACTCTTTCGTGGCGTGCACGGTGGATGCCACTTAATAACACGACAGTTGAGTTTCTGAATCATATACAGCAAGACGAATGGCGAGCAAGTTTCTACCGCCTTGAGCAACCCCGTCCATCCCTCCCCTTTGATGCGCATTTTCTCTCCCTCTCCTCTTCCCGAGCTCTAGCACCTCACTGCCGTGGATCAATAACCTCATAGTCCCACTCCACCTTCCTCATTTCTTCTCCATCGTCCTTTGGGAACTGCAGTGCATGACTCATGAATCCCCAATCGTTGTCCACTTTCACACCCGGATCCTCTCCATCCACAGCCTTCACCTCCCCACCTTCCCCGCCTGCGTTCTTATCTTCTGCCATATCCTCATCCGCATCCGCATCCCAGTTAGCGGTTGACGAAGCCTGTAACATACCCCTAAAGTTACTCAGCACCGCAAGTACATCCCATTTGTCTTTCCGCCCTTTCCCTTTCTTCTGTAGCCCATGTCCCTTTGAATATTTCGTGAGCTCCTCCTTGAGATAGGATTTTGATTTTGTGGCTTTTTTGCACGCAGCTTCTTCATCGCATGAGCCTTCGAATTTCATCTTCCATTCGTTCAATTTTGGAGTGGCGGGAATCGCTGTGAGCGTGCACGAGAGCATGTTGGACAATGTGAGGTTTGACTTTGGATTGTTTGCTCACCTCCCGGATGCCTTCTCTTGAGCTTGTTTGGTCACATCCGTGTCCTTGCTCTTCTCTCCCATTTCTTGCGATCAACACCTGAGCTGCTGTACAGAGCATGATGACAGGGGGAGCTTACTTTGGGAGGTGGTGGTGCAGAAGTTCTTTCTGGGCTTTCTTCTTAAAGACTACCGATTCTGCCTTCATCATTCGCAAAACTGAGCAAGTTCATATTTCTTCTTCCGACAATTCCTTATCATCAACGTTCAGCTGCACAAGCCAAACATCAGGCAAGCTCACTTCTTAGCACCCCACTCACGCTGCCCAGCTTTGCGAGCCCGTTGTTGCTGTTACGCTTGTATGGAATACAAGAGTAAACTCAAGGAAAAGTCTGAGTCGCTGTTCCGATCCCAAGCCCTTCAGTAAGGCTGTGCTCTCTTGGGTCAATCGGCCTCTATGATGTAGAGGACTTAGAGTGTTCTGAGAGAGGTTCTAAGGTGGGGGCCTTAGAAGCAGTTCGAAGTCAAGAGTAAGCAGTAGATTGAGTAGGTTTAGCTTAAGGTACAACCAAGCTATTGCTACTGTATTTATACAGGGGAGGACTGCGCACAGACCATGTAGAGGGAAAATGGCTATTGGATGGAATGTCATGGGGGATGAGGGAAATGCATAGCCCAAGGGTTTTGCCTTGGGTCACTGGCTTTGTTGTACAAAAGAGGAAATATCGTGGGTTGAACCAATTGGGAAAGTCATGTGATGTAAGCATGGGAAAAGAAATAGGGGTTTAGACGAATCATAACAGTTGCCAGGTGCGTTTCTCAGCAGCCGTGATGCATGGTACAATATCGGGGAAGGGGTTGTCGATTATTGATATAAATTTGATTTTGGGTGGGCTGCGAGGAGTGGCTTGAGCGAGGTGGGTCTCGGGAGGTCCGAGGGCAGAGGTTGGTGACCAACAGGGAAACATACTATACTGGCCGTTCATTTTCGCCGATCGCTACAACCATTATTAGATACTAGCTAATATGAGAAGATATCAAGACGTACCCATCTCCCCAATCTTTAGGACATCTATTTGCATCAAAAACATAAGATGGACTAGAGTGCTTCCAGAGATAACACACGTACTGTACAACGTAACACCAATAACTTATTAGAACACAGAGAGCGACGTTTGCAGAGTGACTACGATATGGTGGGAGACGACAATGAGTGAATGAACTGGAAGGAAGGTTTATATACCTGAGGTGGATGGAATCCTATCTACAAGCAATGACGTAGGATGAAATACCGTGCACCAACATAACTCCATCAGCAAATCACCTAATCTGGCATAGAGCCACAGCCACACAGACTCTGTACAGAGTGTACAGAGCCACAGTAAAATACAGAGCATTGCTCTGTACCTCTACAAAAGCAAGCTCAATTTCAGCAGAAATAGTTCACTTCAAGTTCTATTAAGTCAATTCATAAACTCCTCAATTGAATCAAAATGATACATTTGAGCTATCCAAGTCTATACTACTAGGGTACTATAGTGAATCTAGCTTCAAGTTGAATGTAGGGCATAATAATGTAGTGGAAAGTATAGTAAAAGTGTGTAGAAAGTGTAGT
>KN839844.1:739021-761138 GCA_000827185.1 Hydnomerulius pinastri MD-312 | reverse complement strand
CTTGATGTGCTTGATGTGAAAAGGCATCACAATAAGGCACTGTCAAAACTACTGGGTATGTTAGCATGTCACCTGTCCAAGTAGACCATTTCAATAAACACTTGATGTAGGATTCAGCACTGCAGAATAAATTAGAGTCAACAGGCCTTGTTTCTATTTTTGCATGTTTTCTAATGTGGGTAGGTCACAAGGCTGTCTATTTAAGTGTCAATTTGATGTAAGGTTGGCAAGTCCTATAACTACCAAACCATATTCAGTAAATCCATGATGTGTAAGTGAAGTATATGGGGTTCAAGATAATTCACACAGATTCTCAGCAACATTTGCCATGCAGTCTACAATAGTATTAAGCTACAGCTGGTAGATGCATGGCATTTTCCAACACAATTTACAATAAAGGACCCCTGATACTCATTTTATCCCAGGGACATGCATTATTAACCCAGGGATAGTGCAGATGTGGTGGGGATAGCAGCCAACTGTGGGGCTATCCCATGGCACAGCAGGGGAAAATCCCCTGATGATGTACAGTGGGAGGGGAAAATCCCCTTAAATGCAGGGGAATCCCCTCTAAAACATACCCATTAGGTGATTTGACTATCAGAATATAATACACCTAATAGGTCCCAACAAGGGGTTGACTAAAGTGGTTATCCGAGCCCGATGAGCGATGGGGAGTGGATTTCTTCCCAGGGGGAGACACTGGGGCAGATTGGAAATGTATACATGCAAGATAAGGAGATTACCCACCAAAGCCATCACTCCCATATTATCTGAAGTCAATTCTGATGTTTCTTCGGGTCGGCTTCCTGGTCGGAATTGGGCTCGGGGTTGAGACTGGGAGTGCAGTTGTGAGCGGGGCTGGGATTTTGGTCCAGGAAGTGGGGTGTGCCCATGGCTGGAAGCTCTCTTATGCACTGAGATGAAGACAGTCAGTTACCCTTCAATTTGGTGAAGATCACCCTCACCCTTCTTGGAGGGACCTGGTGAGGGGTCTTTCAACGTGATGTAAACGTCGGAGCCATTACCACTAGACTGCCAGCTCTCTTCATCAGATTCCTCAGATTGGGACTGCTCTGTCTCTTCCGACTCTTCATCCCGAACCTGACTCATGTCCCGACGACCCTTGTTTGGCTTCAGAGCCGTCTTTGGTCCAGTAGCTGATGCACGCTCCCGATTGATGGAAGAGGCAGAAACCTCACTATCGCCTTCAGTGTCAGGCGGGGGTAGTATAGCTTTCTCCTTGCCCTTGCCTCTGTCCACACTCCTACCTCTTTCTTGACGCTCCTCCACATCGGAACCTACCTCCACTGCGTCCTGAAGTTCCTCTGATGCATCCAGCCACTTGTCAAACTTGAAGACATCATTGGGGTGGGTTACCTGCCATTCTCTCCAATATTCCAATGCAAGTAACACCTCCTCCTTCTTCAATCGGAAGGGTTCCCGAAATTTGAACCCGATCGGTAGATATCGGTGGTCGATGAAGTCGAATTGCCGATCAGCAATCTTCGTCCAAGGCACGCTTGCCTTCTTCCCACAAGCATTTCCTGCCCGACAGGTTAGCAAGTGCAATTTTCAACAAACCGAAACTCACTGTAATGACCAGTTACCCATCCCTGAAGAATGGCCTTCATGGTCCTCAAGGAAATGTCCTTCAGGTCCCCGATCATCAAACATCCTTCGTAGGTAACCAAGTCCAGTGGTTCGGGCTTCTTCTTTTGGGGTGCCCTTGAGGCATCGGAGTCGGTATCCGTGTCAGCATCGGCACCATCAGCTTTGATGAGGGCCTCCTTGGCATACTCCCCCCATCTTTTTTCAACCCCTCCCCACCCATCAAAGGCTTTTCCATCCCCAAGCTCATCATTAAAGTCATGCCTATGAGAGTGATTCCCAATGGTGTAGCACTTTCCGATGGCTTACACTAACCTTGCATACAGGAGGGACCCTTTATCATTCTTCCACCCATGCAGGATGACCACCCTTGCACCACACTGCCTCCACACCTTCTTCACAAACTCCTTGGCATACTTCTCCAAATGTTGTTCTGCCATTCTATCCCATTATTCAGAATTGTCAATATCGGCAACCCCAAAAGCTGACACTTACTTTGCTTTCACATCATCAGGAGGACTGGTATTGTTCCATTCCTTTGCAAGCCTTTCAGCCTCCCCTGTCTCCTCCTCCATCATCCCCTCCATGTACAACTTGACCCCAGCCTGATAGTGCTTGATGAAGTCGGGTTCCCCAGCCTTTACCAACCACTTTTTCTCTATGAAGTCCGAGATTTCTCTCCTCTCCGGATGCATGATGACCTTTCGGGCTGTCCAGTTGTCATTCCCAATGGTTTTGGCATCTTTCTCCTTCTCAGTTCGTCCATGGTTGTAAAACCATCTCTTGTAAGCCTGTTGGTTCATGTCGGGTTGGAAGCCTACTCCACTATCGGGCCGCTTCCTGACATACCCTTTTCCTCTCATTCCACTCCTCATGTTTCATTTTTTGTACCACCTCCAGCTCCTTGGCGGCCATGCATGCCCTCTTCACCACCATACTTCGGGCCTTACCTTCGGAAGCCTTCCACTCCTCTAGGTGGTTTCGGAGGATGAGGGTTTCGGCACTGTCAAAGGCCATCTTTTGACCTTTCAGTGTTGCTGGCAATTTTGGACATCTTTAGGACCGGTAAAATAGCTCAAAAGAAAAATATGGATATTGGTCTGTGGTTGGCACCGGGTGTGGGAGGGGATTCATTCCACTTACAAGCACCATTATCTTACTGTTCCCCACCTCGTAGGGGTATGATGTTGTAATGAAGTCTTCTGTCCTCTTTGCTTCCAATGCTTTGAACCTTCTAATCTGGTACCAGTGCACAGCAAAGGTGATGTAAATGCCATAAGTCCTTGATCTCACATCAGAAGACTACCTGGATTCAGATGTTGATTTGCCTATCGGCACCAGTTCACTGGTGACATCTCATTGGGAAAGATGTCACTGCCATCATTGGTGGATGACACCTGCCCAAATTGGCATAAGTGCTTGCCGAAAAGGACATTTGGATGACTGGTCTGAGGTCCCTAGAATGATGACCCTGGCCAAAATTAAATCATGATTCAAAGGCTCATGGCACTATCATTGACCGAATCGCAGCTGCATGCACTGGTGCTGCATGAGATCTCATGGTGAATCCAAAGATACTTTTAGTGAAATGGGGCATTCCTATTCTTCCTTAAGCCCTCTAATTGTCCACTGTATACCTCCTCAACCATGAGATCACAAGTTGTTGTAGTAGAACCCACCACACCAATTAAACAGGCTATTTGGGTGAAGAAGAAGACCAGAAGGGGTACCAAAACCAAGATGATGCAGCTCACTCCGGAGAAGAAGAAGAGAAGGGCAAAGTCCCCTGTGAAGTCCCCCACCAGAGATACAGCTCTTCCTGCAATGAATGAGGACTTTCTTTTCTTTTCTGAGGCCTCAGAGCCTTTTCCATTGCCCAAGAAGGTATTCCAGTTGATTCAAATCATTTACAAAATGTGAACTCATTGTCACAGAGCCAAAATGACTTCCTGCGGGAATGGCTGCCACATAAACAAGGCTATCTGGATGTGCTTCTGGACTCGGAGGCACCCCCTGACCTTCGGATCTGCTCTATTTGCAGCAGAGATGGAAGTTACAGATGTTCTGACTGCTTCTGGAGGCCGATGTACTGCAGTTCCTGCTGTCGGCAGGCTCACAGCAAGCATCTTCTTCACAGGGTGGAACAATGGAATGGAACCTTCTGCGAGGAATCCTCCCTCCGATTGGTAAGTCCTTGATCCCAATCAATCTCCTTCTGCTAAAGCTTCTGGTCAACGCCGGCCTGATGCTCTTTCTTGGCCATGATGGGGATGCATGCCCTACAATAGGAGGGGACTTTCCACCGTTCATTCCTGATGCAGATTGGGAGGATGGGGACACCGAAGGGAGACCACTGCACCTCAAACCACCTGAATTCAGTGATTACATGATAGTGGTGGATGTATCGGGAGTGCACTTCATCAGCGTTAGTTACTGCAAGTGTGCCGATTGCCCGGACCAACATTTACAACTGCTTTGGGCCAGGCTTTTTCCCGCCAGCACTGTCAACCTGAGCACGGTCTTCACCTTTCGGGTCCTCAATGATTTCCTTCGGGACAACATTGAATGTGGAACGTCCGGGATGAATTACTTCAACAAATTGAGAAGGATCACATCAAACATGTTCCCTCACTTCGTCCCTGTAAGTCCTGATGACTTGCCGAGTGACCAGTACTCAGTCCTCTGCAGAATTGTTATCGGGAATTGCTCAGGGTCGCCCGAATCTGGAGGCTGCTGAAATTGCTCAAGTGGAATGGATTCGGGCACCAAGAAATTCCCGTTGGGGAGGGTGAGTTAGTGCTGTTCTGTCCAGCGTGTCCTCAGCCAGGGGTCAATCTTGACCCAATAATAGATTCCGACCTGTCCCAGTGAGTGCCAGTGTTGCGGACAAGCACTGGCCCATCTGATTGGCCTTTTCCGCAGTTGGAAATATGCACGCACAGTAATAATGGATGGCAACTTCAAAGCTGAGCACATGCATGACAAACGCCCATCGGATCAGGTTTATCTCATGGATGGTCGGGGATTCATAGTGAGTAGGGACCGGTACCATGATTACCTGAAAGTCAGCAAGGACAGTCCTGAGGTGAGCATTGACGGCTTGGGATCGGGTTTGACTTACCGATCGGCCCCGAAGCAATCCAGCTGCAACAACCACAAAGCTGTCAACCAAGCCAATGCCAATCAGCACAAGCTGGAAGCCACCGGGATCGGGGGGTTGGCCTGCACCCGACATGGATGCTTCTTCCCGCATTCCGTGATCGACTTCCAGAAAGGAGAAAGGTACTGACTCTCTGGGTCATGCCTTGGACTGACTAAACCATTCATACCAGACAGGTCAACATGGATTACTCCCTCATCCATGCCATCAAGCACAACTCCCAAGGCATCGGAAAGGTCCTGACCTTCTACAATGTCAATTGCCAATACATGAAGAACCTCCATGGGCGAGTTCAATCCAGTCCCTATCTGGACATTCCCGAAGACATTCGCCTGATTCCCGGAATTGGGATTTGGCATGTCCATGGCCACCGATCGGAATGCTTCACCCAGTACTCCCCAGGATTCATCAAAGGGGCGGGCCGGGTTGAAGGGGAAATCATTGAGACCCTGTGGTCCATCCTCAACATCATTTCAGGATCGGCCCAAGGGATGACTGCACCTCATCGGCAAGAACTGCTAGACTTCCAAATGAATGACTCAAACTTCCAGAAAATAATCAAAATAAGTAGGCCATTGGTTCGATGTACTCTGCATAACTTAATATAGGCCAGGCAGTAGTATTTCTAGGAAATTCAAAGCCGCTCTGCAAGGTAGAGAAGAGGCCCGAGCAACCTTCAGGGCCTTGGATGATGGACTGGGCAAGGCACAAAGGGACAGTTGGTCCGCCCAGGAGCAGCAGGCAATGGAAGACAGGCTGGACAATCCGTTGGCCATGGACATCTTTGAAATTAGGATAGAAAAAGGTAAAGCTGATGCCGTCCTGAGGCAACCCCGACTGAGCTGTAATGTAGCCCTGACGATGAAGTCCATTGAAATGACCATGATGGCCAGTCCCAACAGCCGACATAACTCTCATCGAGGATCCTGTACTTGGCTTGCCCACAGCCTGCAGATTCAGCAGTTGCAAACCCACCTTTGCATCGAAGTGAAAGAACTCTCCTCCAGGTCGACTGAAACACGGAAATTGGAGATTGCCCGAAGGCGGGATCGGTTGGAAAGTGACATCAGTCAGTTCCTGTCTCAAGCTGCAACCTACATTGGGCAAACTGAAGAAGGAATTTGGGAAGGGCTAGAACGGGATGCAGACTGGTCGGATGCCAAAGATGAGGATAAGATCAAGATGTGGAGGAAGCGCTAGGGAATTCCAACCCGCATCATGCCGAAGAAATCTGCCTTCCCCTGCCGTCGGCCGTCGGTCAGGGAAGATGCGATGGCTGCGGCATCGGATGGCTTGCCGATGAAGAATTGGAACTTCGCAAAGGTGAAGCCAATGATGCATTGCATAATCTTCGGATTGCCCTTGCCAATAAAGCGGTACTGTCCCGAATGGACGTCAGACATGCCAGCGGTCAGTGGGAGAGCGGTTGGGCTTGGGCAAAACTGAAAGCCGTTGAAGCAATTGTCACCAAAAATGCCCGCATCTATCGCACATCCTGTCGGGCGATGATAACATTAGGAGCTGACGAAGATCTTCTCACCCAATACAAAGTTTTGAACAAGCAAGATCTCAAGGTGACAATGGCAGTCACTGACCCCAATGCCCAAGGCCATCGGGATGATTCCCTGGCCTGGTTCTGGACCATGGATATCAAACAGGACAGTGACATGAATGATTGGATGTCAGAATGTAAGTAATGCTCTATCTTCATGCAATCGGCGTTAGGTTGAACGACTCCCTTCAGTCTTTCGGGGTCACTGGCTGAGAGCAAAGGCACACATGCACCGATGGGAAGAGGAGGTGGAATTGCTACAAGCTGAGTCAGGATGGGTCCGAAATTACTTTGACCATCGGGCCCGAATATGGAATGGGTTGTATGAATCATCGGTGGAAGGAGGACCGGTGGGACCGGCAGCAGGATAACTTTGCCCGCCTCAGGGATCATTGCAAAAATTTCTTCCATGATAGTAAGTAGAGACAGGGCCTTGAATGGTATCAGCTTGCAGGATCGCTTGTAATACCTTGTAATGACAATATATTCTAAGGTAATGTGTCAAAGGGCTGGCAACTTCACTTCCCTGATCCGTCAGTATTCAACCCAATCCAGCCCTGAACCCGATGACTTCCCATCCCGATAGTCAGGCATATGTGGCCCGTCACTTCTTGGCAACTCCGTTGGGTCGGAGTTCATAATAATGTCCATTTTAAGGGGCGTTGGCACGTATTTCATTATGCCATATCTTTCTGACTTCCATCATGGCTTTCTCCAAAACTGAATTCCAAACCATGTTGAAATTTTCCGCCCTCAGATTGTCAACTGTGGGATATTACCTGTCCTTCTGCATGCAAGAACCTGAATATTGGTACGGGTTCACCAAAGCTGAATTGGTAAGTGGTCCACATTTCCATTCCTGCACACCCCATTTATTTCCCTAGGTCATGGCCATGCATATAATCACCTCGGCTACCATGTTGGGCTTCCACTTGGACGTCCCCCAGCCTATCGGGTTCTTCATGAACCTTCTCGGGAATGATTCCCGAGTGGCTCATGCATGGCAGGACATACAGGACTGGGAATGGACTCCACCTAATGTTCAAAATGAGGACATGCTGTGGACATGGTGGTCAATTGGCAACATCTCCCTCAGTGACCTCCGATCCCTCTCCCTGCAAGATTGGTTGGTCACTGGAGGACCGATCATCAGGCAGGTATGTCTATTTCTTTCATTTTCATTCATTCCCAAGTGACAATTTGAAATCAGTGGGAAGCTGCACACCCCAACGTTTGGTCTCCATCTTCAGAGATGGATGCATCTTCCCCTTTCTTCCTCTTCCTCCCCTTGTCGCCAATCTGTCACCCAACCGATCTCTCCCGAGGGTCCAAGGCCTTCGGAGTCAGTTCCTAGCCAGGCTGACCGACAACTCACCAATGCCATGAGACACATCCAGGCTGCCCGATGGACGGCCAATGCTGAGCTGACACAGGTGGAGTTGGAGATGTGGGTGGTAATGCAGAGGATAGTCCAGATGGATCACATGTGGGGTAGGGATGCGATAGCAGATGCCGCCGTGGACATGGGTATTTCATGCCCTCCTGTAGAAGAGTAGAACAGTACTTGTACATTGACATGGTTACATATGAAATCTATCTTGTGGTTCTATACTTGGGTGCTACTCATGTGTGATGAGTACTTCTCCAGCAGCTCCCAGAGTGATCCAACCGATGGGTGCTCAGCCCGATGAACTTCAGCAAAGGCATGCACTGCGTCTCTCATGTGCTGTACAATGCAAGTCCGATCCCTGGTCGATGCCGGTACGCCATGCTGAATTAGCTTGTCGGATAATGCAACCACAGTTCCCAAGCTATACCGAATCCATCGGCCAATGCTTTCCAGCTCCATGTGCAAATCTGGGTCCCCTCCTATGCCGACCAGCAGGTCCAGCCATTGGACTCGACAACTCTGATCCCGATGCAATGGTGTTTCTCTATTCTTGATCACAGATATCACTGAGAATACTGATGGCCAATGCGGGATCAACGCCGCCATCTCGGCATCGGCCTCTTTGGCCCAAGCCTGCAGTCGACCGAGCGCTTCCCGACCTGACACATAGAAGTCGGGATGCATCACCATTATGGATGCCGACATCACGGCAATTGGCATGCATTGATCTTCTAGCCACCGTCGGGGTCCCTTGTCGGGATTGCTCTCCTTCAGCAACACTGACACTTCCAGGGTATTTTCACCACCCTTGCAAGCATGAATTAAATTTCTATTGGCAGTTGTAATCTGCTCTAGTGACACTTCAGTCACCCCAATATGACCACCTCTTAGGTGAAAAACATATGATACAAGTATTTACCTATGAGGTCTGATTTTTATGGGATAACCCGTATTTTCTTGGGTTAATCCCACTTCTGGCAAAATCACCCTGGGTTTTCCCATACATATGGTGCTGGGACAAATGAATTTGTCTGGGTCAAATATTTATCCCACCCCACATAGTGCTAGGTAAAAGTATTTTACCTAGGTCAAATATTTATCCCATTCTGCTATTATTTTATTTATTACTATAGGGGGTGTCTGGGGTCTTTTCCCAGCATAAAGGGCAGCTTTGCTGCCACACTTCTAGCCATTTGAGCATCCTTTTAGCTTTGCACCTACCAAAGATGTAAAACAGTTACATAAAATAGCTTCAATTTGTATATTGTGTGATGGTGTGATAATGCTCATGCCTCTTACTGTTCGATTGACATCATAGGTTTGCATGTTGGTTTAGTGTCTAAGCTGTAACAATATTGTAATTTAGATTCATCAGGTTCATTAGTGTAGCAAAATTTCCTTATTTATGTAACACCATGTCTTTCATACAACCCATGTTGTTAAGATAGAGTCACACCATTAGAATCAATAGGATGAAAAATATCTATCATTCAAAATAGATCTGATTCACCACCTGTGTTGATGCTGTGACAAGCCTAAGGTTGCAATTTAACAGTATAAGAGATTAGGGTTTTTGGTTCATGGATTGATAGGCCAGTATTACTTGTGATAAGCTCTCCTTGCAACAGCTAGTCTGTTCTTGCAATATTTTGTTGAGGCTTATCAGCTTGAAAATAATTCTGTTTCAATTGCCTGCAATGTCACCAACTAGCAAAGGTAGGATTCTGAGATATCCCACAGCCACAAAGTGAGGTCCCCAGGATATCCCAGTGAGTACCCTGGATATCCCACGACCACAAAGTGAGGTGCCTGGGATATCCCATGGCCACAAAGCAAGGTACCCGGGATATCCCACGGCCCCAAAGTGAGGTACCCAGGATATCCCACGGCCACAAAGTGAGGTACCCGGGATATCCCACAGCCCCAAAGTGAGGTACCCTGGATATCCCACAGCCCCAAAGTGAGGTACCTGGGATATCCCACAACCCCAAGGTCAGATGCCTGGGATATCCCATGGCCACAAAGCAAGGTACCAAGGATATCCCACAACCCCAAGGTAAGATGCCTGGGATATCCCATGGCCACAAAGCGAGGTGCCCAGGATATCCCACTGTAGCATGGGATATCCCAAGGAAGCTCATTTGCTGAAATATTCATCCCCATACTACTCTGCTCCCTCGGCACTAAGTTTTTACCTATTACCTGTCCCTATCTATACTCAAGCAGCGCCTTTGGGTCGGAAAATTGCCTGTAGCACGACAAGATGATATACGAGGGACTCGACTCTAACACGGCCCGGTCAGATCACATACAAAGGACTCAACTCAGATAACACACCCCCAGATCAGACCCTGCACGCGACATGTACACAGCATATACATGTCACACATAGCAGCATGCGTCATCACCTCCGGTAGGTCCTACCCCAATCCCTATCCTTATACCCTCCCTCATCTTGTTCTTCATATCCCCACTCCTCTTCATTGGGCTCAATGGTATGGTGAAGTGATTGATGAGAGGGGCCTGCAATAGGGTGGTCATATGAAGGTGGGGGATGGCGAGGATGATGTTTGGATGGCTGTGCAGCTCAATGGTGGTCGGTGGAGGAAGAGTAAAACCCGCTAAGATGGTTCAGTAAACGCTAGAAATAAGGATGTTGAATACATTCACCTGTCCTTGTAAGTATGCTGGCGAGAACCCAGGCGGCCCCTCTCCAAATGTTGCAAGGACTCGCCAGCAGAGCGCACACATTTCGATGGTTCTTGCTCGACCTCCTTGCTGCCCGAGTACGTTGCTTGAGGACACCGACGCTTGTCGACACGACAAAGGGGGGGGTTTGCTTTGACGTTGTGCGGGTATGAGGTAGGGCAGTTAGCACTGCTAATAATTTAGTTCAAATAAACTTACCAGGTCTTGGCCTGCATCGGTGCGGTTTGTCGTTGCTCTCATGCACTGTGGTGGTGGCAGGCCGCGGCCAGTCTGAATGCATGCATGAGGGGCAGTTCACTGGATGAACAGGACCAGTGGTGGAGTTGCGTGGCACATGAAGTGGGACGTCCTCGACTTCAGATTGAGCAGGGGAGGCGGGACGGATATGAGTACAAGGTGGTGGCGGAGGCGGAGGTGGAGGGTGTGAGCGTGCAGGATGCGAGGCAAGGCGACCTACAGGATGGGCAGTCCTGCCAGTTCTCTCGTCTTCGGATTGGGAAGGGGAGGCAGGATGGACATGAGTACAAGTTGCAGGTGGGGGCGGAGGGCATTGTGAGTGTGTAGGTTGACCTGCAGGACGTGAAGTCCTGCCGGGTCTCTCGTCCTCCAACTGGGAGGGAGAAGCAGGCGGGATGTGAGTACGAGGTGGAGGTGGAGGACAGTGAGAGCAAGTAGTCTGAGAGGATTTTTTCTTTCTTGCATGGCCACTGGATCCGTCAGTACCGTGTCGCTGCCTGGCAGACCCCCTCAGCGTCTTGATTGCTGATGCTATCTTCTTGTCCTTGGTCGTGAGATCTCCCACAGTGATGATATATGAGCGATCCTCCAAGATGAAGGGTGGGACCTCCAATTTCATTGAGGGGTCGGATTCCATCAACTTGACGGTGTCTGTGCAGTTCTGTGAGCGTTCGGCACATTAGACAGAGGGCACATACCCTCGGGCCACAGGACCAGTTGGACTTCAGGTGGCAGCTGTCTCTTCTCTATCCCCTCTTCCTCCTCATCTTCTTCGTCGTCGTTATCAGGCCTTACCTTTACCTTTCTTCAGGACCCTCTCCTTTTGAGCAGCCTCTTCGGCGTCATACAGTGGGCCCAGCCAACACCTCAGGTAAGCATCCACCAGGTCGTGAATCTCATCGGCAGCGAGGTCATGCAAGGAGAAGTTGGCACCCGGGCTGGCACTCCTACGGGCCAGTGGGTGATGGTGAATTTGAGCTTGAATGCGTGATCCATAAGTTTCTTCCATGGCATATTGGTGCCCGTAAACCCACACTCAAATGTTCGAAGAGCGCTTCCCCTGGACAGTTGCCATGCCTTGGAAGGTGTCTTACACCGCCCCCTCCCCGATGTCCTGGGCCTGGTATACTCCCAGGTATGACCACTTCGTCATCAAAGAGGGGAACACCCTCCAAGCCGGCACCCTCACCAAACCCAACCTCGAGGGTTTGGCGAGCCTCCACGAGCTAGTCAAACAGTGCCACTGCAACTATGCCCTTGCCTTCCCCGACGACACTGAGAAAAAGAATTGCGCTACTTCAGTTGAAAATGTTCGTTTGGTGCTGACTTCTCTCGAACGCTCCCTCTTGCCGTGGCGCGACCTTGTCGCCCTGGTCGCTGAATATCAACATACAGTCCTGGAAGTCCACACAATGATGGACTTCTATCAGCACATCAAGCCTTGAATGATCAAACCGACAGAGCCTTATCCTGAAGTGAGCCAGCGATGGCTTGGCGCCTTCACCACCGTTCCCACAATTGCCAACCAGCTATACGCGGCCGGAGTTGCCATTTGGTTTATCCGTCGGAGAGAGCTAATCCCCGATGATATCATCATTACCAATGTCGTCAAGGTATGGCGTCCAGACAATGTTGTCATGACCCACTACACAGATCCCGTCAAAGGATTTGCCTCCCCGTTCCCTGTTCGTTGGTGCGGCCCAGGAGGCTACACATGCCAATACATTGTGAGGTGCTACAACCACACTGATGGAAAAGCGGACCAGTTCCTGCCCACCACTCAAGTCGACAAGCAAGGTCCTGTGGTCTACCGGAGTAAGGAGAGTTGCGAGGGTTGGCAGCCCTGTGAGTTGGCTCTTAGTTGTTCTCTGAGTATTCGCTCATTAGTTTAATCAACTTTGATGGGATCATGTCAGATCCCAAGGGGAAGCCTGCCCCTCCCGCCCCACCCACAACTCAGGCCAAGTCCAGAGACAAGTGGGATGTCCTGCAACATGCCCTCCTCCCCCCGCGCATTAGCTTCTGGGCTCACGCCTTGCAGTGGGTGAAAAAGTTGGTCGAGAAGGGGGACATCGCCCCCAGCACAAACCTCATGCCCGGTCAAGGTGCACTTCGCTTTCCAGATCTGGCGGGGTTCATGACAATCCTTAGCCCGGATTCAGCCAGACAGAACCTTGCTAATTGGCTTGCCATATGGACTGCCTGGATTGCCCGCGTGGTTCAAGATCCGGCCATGTGTCCACCTTCTCTGAGAGATTGGCATCTGTTTCTCAACAGCACACCTGCTGACATCCTCCCTCCTCCCCCATCCCAAAAAGAGACAACCTCTGCAGCCGTCAAAAGGGAGGCTGTGAAGGTATTTGGTGAAGTGCTGCCAACTATTGAGAGTGGGTCGACTTGGGCAGGCGACGATACTGTCAAGTTCCAAGAGCATACTGCGCACGTCTTCACGACTTTCCCGATCCTCGTGACCCAAAGCGTCTTGTGGGAACTCGCCGACCTCTCCTTCCAGTATGATTTACTTGTGCTGGACCAACACCTCCTCCCGGACCAGTGGAGGGATCATTGCACTGAGTGTGAGGAGCTCTGGCATGGTGTATTTTCCTCGGCAGTCATCGGGGACACGTGGGATGCGCCTTTGCCAATGTCGAACGCAGGTGTCTTTCACAGATCTGATATGAGGGGTGGGGACTTCTTATGGTATCTGAACGCTTTTGCACAATTTCTCTCTGCTTGGCCTGGTGCGCCAGCTTACTTTGCCCATCCACTGACTTCAGCGATGACGGACACCATTCTTACCAATTCATGCGCCAAACTGATGATTTTTTACATCAAGACTTTCTTCGTGCATAGTGGTAGGCCTCCTGTTGTTCCTCACCGCCTTCCTGGTAGCGCACGGGCTTGATCTCCGTGACAATATTCCTGTTGTTCATATTACATTTCGCTTGTCACGCTGCCAATCTTCTTCCATACCTATGCATGATCGTGTCCCTGATTTCCTTTCCTCTTTGGTGCCCCACTATGGACGAATTTGACCTATCTGTTCCGCTCTCCCCTGCTGACAGTATCTTTATTACTAAGTTATCTGCTATCTATGCACCTTACAGTTGGTGGCGCTCACCCTCCTTCTCCAGCATCCAGACTTGCAGCTATTTGCGACATCCAAACGGAACAACAAACAACACCGGCTTCACAAGGTCACAGTGCGTATTCTGCCAGGTGTGCCATCACATTTGTACCTTCCCCACCTCCTGCAACTTTGGGTTGCTACCTTGTTCGCTACATTAAGACTTTGCGTCTGGATGTAGCGAAGACATTTCCTCTGCTGGACTTCGCGTCCTGGCAGGAGAAATTGTCCACTAACGGGGCGAGGCATGCACCACACGTCAGAATTTCTTACAGTAACCACCACCTCTCTAGCATTTCTTTTCCATACGTCTCTAGACGAAATTTTTGGAATTTGACTCAGGTTTCCTGAGTGTCCCCATTTCCCTTCATGGCCGTTTCTCGTCCCCGCATCAAGAAATCGTGTTTGCCCACCAAGAGCGCACAAGCTCCCGAGTCCAGTGGTCCGGCTCCCGGGGAACCTCCGCGCCAGACCATCATCGTCGATGAAGCATTAGTGCGCACCTTTCTACGTCCGCACAAATCACGCAGGGATTACCTTCCTGGTCCTCAACCGGTCTTGGTGATGAATGGCCATCGACGGTTCACGCAAGATTGCCGTCCTCCCTCCCCCAACATCCCACCTCCACAGTCCAACAAAGTTTTGGAGGGAACCGAACTCAATGATATCCAATTCAGCGACTCCATCTATGTCCTGTTTTCAGATGCTCCCACCCAGCCTCGACTGACCAACCAACAGAAGAAACTCAATCAGTGGAGGCGCTGGTCCCTTGATGTCATCCCCACCCTGCTTCCGCTCTTGCGAAATTATTTGCGCGTCACACAGTCGCTGCGCACACCCTCCGAGGTCAAAGGCACACCAGGCGACAACAATGACTGCGAGTGTCTCAATGGGGTACGCACTCTCGATATTGACTGTGTTTTCTTCGACCGTATGTATTTGTCCCTGACTATGCCCTTCTTGAACACTAACCAATTCCCTCTTTCTACAGGAATCGAGTCCTTAAGATTACGGTGTTGCTCTTGCTTCACAGCTCCCGCTCAACTAATGTCCATGGGCCTATTCGCCTGCGCCCCTCTGTACCCTTCCCTCACGGTGGATCTCCGTGTTCTCAAGTTGGTGAAGACGTTGTTTGTTCGCATTGCACCCAATACAACCGCCTGGACTGAAGCCTTGGAAACTTTTTTGGACGGCCGCGGCTACAAACTTACAATCAAGGTGAGTGGGTATCCATTATTTGTGCGATGGGGGCTGACTATTTATTTAGAATACTCTCAGGTGACGGTTCAGTAACGCATACCACTGGTACTGTGTACTCATTATACAGAACGACGACCACCTCTCCAGCTTAGTGGACCATGCGCGCTCACCTGACGAACCACGCGAGGACAATGGCCAGCCGAGCGAATACCTACGCAAGCAATGCCCCCTCTGTTTTGGTGCGAAGGACTGGAGGAGGCAGTGTGCAGGCGATGTCAAGTAAGTAAATTGCCCTTCCGATAAACGCGAACTCGCTGATCTTCCCTTACATAGGATTGACTGTATTGTATGTATCAATGCTAACTTCACACAGAAGCGGTCCAAAAACCCTCGGGGCGCTCAAGGACAAGACCCGTCCAACCCTACGCGATCCTTCTTTATACCGGTTCACGAAGTGACTTCTATGGAGGCACATTCGGACCAATGTTGATCCCGTGGGCGCGAACATCAGCGAAGGCCTGTGAATGCCCTGGATGATGAAGACGTCATTGAGGAGGGGATGAGGATCCCTGGGTCTGTCCTCGAGGGTTGTGGGGAGTCTTTCACGGCTGCCGACAAAAGAAGAGAAAAGGCCAGTACTTAGTTTTTTGCTGACACCGGACTGATGGCAATGCTCTGTCGCCATGATCGCGTCCTATGGCTCGTCAACATGTCTTCTGCGGGGGAAAAGCAATATTATGCTCTCGCCCTTGTCCAGAAGCTCATTGATCACCTCCCATCCGATATGTGCGTTGGACTCCTCTACGACATAGGGTGCCAGCTGGAGCGCTCCTGTCACAAATGGAATTTTTTTGACGAGGCGGTCCTATCGTGCTTCGAGTTCACAATATCCGTCTTTCACGCATATGGTCACCAGTGGCCGTGTCAAGTGATCTACCACCTGTGCAAACGCAAGGGATTTGGGCTGTCAGATGGCGAAGGCTGTGAGCGACTTTGGAGCTCCTTGAAGCCGCTCATTGCCCCCCTCAGGGTTTCTGGTGTTCGTGACCATCCATTCTCATCATCCTCTTACTTACCATTCCCGCCAGTATCATCAACACCTGTTTGTCCTCAATCTTCAAGTCCGCCATCTGGATGTCAAGTCATCAACCGCTTCTGCCCAGTGGCTCCTACGCCGATGGAAACTTTGTCAGGTATGCAAGAAAGCTGCTGAGGTCACGCTGAGGGTGTGCAGGATCCTGGAGGCTGAGTTGAGGGCGCAGTGGCGAGCACAGGTTGAGCAACAGACTAAGCCCTCCCCTCGTACGTTTTTTTTTCCCTTCATGTTACCTGATATGTGCTCTAACTAATATTACGGATGCTCAGGCAGATCAAATAACAGAGCGGATGATGAGATTGCCAGAATCCTAGAGCTTGAAGAGGCAGTCATTGCACGTGCTTGTGAAGTCAACAACCTCGAGATGGAGTTGATGCTCCGGCCTCGCTCCCACACCCACGACCTCACCGCCGACCTCGAGGATGCTCGTAAGCAATATCGTAGGCTCAGGAACACCGTACGCCGGCATCGGGAGGCACTGGGTGTCACTGCTACTGCCAGCCTCGCCAACCTCAGGAACAACGAGTATCTTCGCACAAGGACAAATGCCCTCACATTGAAAGCACGCATTCGCAAGTGCCTCCAGGATCGGAAATTCGAGCTCCAGAGAATTAAGCGGTCGTACCGACTGGCTATGAATGGTGCGTATGCTTCCGTCATCGCGAGATCAAGGCTGACATTTGACTCAACCTAGAACAGCGACTGCACACCCACATCGAGTCCTCCATTCAACACCACCAACAACCCATCAATTGCCTAGTGTCGAAGTACAATGGCCTATGTGATGACCTCGAGTCACTCATTAGGCTGTGCTGCGCGCCTCGGGGAGCTGTGGCCCTGCACCGGATCCCTTGCGAAGGTCTTTTTGACCTCGACGTCGATGATGATATATGGCAGGATGTGGGGCTGGCTGATACTGAGGCTGACCCCCCCGCCTGGCTTTCTGATGAAGACGTACGGGAAGGGATCTGGTGCCTGCTGCAGAGGGATAGGTGTGTGGAGGAGGAGAAGAGATTGGGGTGGGAGCACTGCTACCTGCAAGAATGGGCTTTGGAGGAATGGAGTGTGCTGGAGCGGCTCCGAGAGGGACTTGGTAAGTTTTTTTTTTGCAGGGGTTCTTTTTTTTCTTGACTTGAGTACTCACTCTTGTTGCAAATGACAAGGGTGACCATGATATCGTCTTTGCAGTAGATTGTAGGATGGAAGCTCTTCGTGAGCTTATAGGGAATTGGCGATTTCAGGTACAGTTGGTGACCCCTGCATGGCCAATGCTGTTGGGATGGAGGCTGGGCAGGTTGGGGATTACATAGAGGACTCGGAGGATGGTTGGGACTCAGAAGAGGAGGTGGGTGAAGTTGAATTCTAGCATGTCCCTAATTCACTTAGAACTTGTAACCACTGCTCTCAAAATCCTCCGTACCGCTGTCCGGGTCACAGTCCGATTCGTACGTGGCATCTGCGAGGACATCCGAGTCAGAGGCGGTGCTGGTGCTGTCATCTTCATCGATGGAGGGATCATCGGACTCTAGACTCCATGATGCGTCATCGTCGAGACCTTCGGGCTCTTCGACCTGATCCTCCAGCCCATCAAGGTCAGCATGTGTGGTGTCTGCGGAGGTGGCCCTGACGTTGCCCCAAGTGTCAACATCGCGAGCTCCCTGGTTACTCTCAGTAGGTTTCAAAGAGTATGCGTATACATGCCCCACACCAAGGCCCCAGTGATAGCGCATGACCATGTCATGGTCAACAAATCTAACAGAGCATAAATAACGTGAGCAAGCGCGTAAGAAAAGATCACATCTACCGATTGATGTAATAGTACTTCCAGTCCTCTGAGTCGCGAGCATTGCGGGACACTGCAACCCCATCAGGATGGAGTCTCTCATCTGCAAATGATGGTATGAGGTGGCAACATCTAAGAACGTCAGCGGGGTCGACAAAACCGAACACATCTGCTCGATCCATGGCCACAAATCTTCCTTTGTCAAGGGCATGATGCTCCCAACCTGCCGGGTGGTCCAACAGCTCAAACCACCGCATCCACAGAAATTCGAGCCGCCATGGTTGGTAATCCAGGCACTCAGGCCCAGTATAAATGACATTGGCATGGTATATGGCCAGGACCCAAGCATAGCAGAAGGGATGGCTTCCTGTTCCGTCTGCACATGTCAACAGCATGACATCTCTATGGTCAGTATGGGGGTTGATGGCTTCCGTTTCGCGGCGAAGGTCGTATGTTGTGTGATTAATGTGAAGTAGGGGGTGTCTGTAAATTCGACCTGATTTAAAAACCACGTGGTCACGGCCAGAAGGGAGGGTCTCAGTTCGGTCACCCTCAGATCTGTAGCCCAGAGGAACTTGAGAGGTCAGTGAGAGAGAGTTTCCGCAGTCCTCCAAGCTCTCTGTGTGGATCTCCAGGATACGAGGCAATAGGTGCAATTTCAACTTGAACACAAAATCCTGGATAGTCGGTCAATTGCAAACCCGACGCAAGGGTAGAGACAAGGCCACTGACCTTTGCAGCCGGATCATCGGAATTACTCTGCACGAAGGTCGTAATGTCCTCAGGAAAATTTTGGGACCTCCCGATGACATGGTGCTCCTCGGGTGCGTTCGGGGTCGGGTCTTCATTTTTTAGGGCATCTCTCCGTGTGCGGATGCGCCGAATGCGTGCTTGGCGACGTTCAATGGATACTAACTGAGGTACGAAGGCTTTACGACTTGTTCTGGCATAATGACCCTTGCTAGTGCGATGTTCCAGTTCGCCCTAAAACTGCAGTGTGAGTCCTAACTGTAGAGTGAACGCGTGGAGTGATGCACGGGTTGTGTCGAGTACAAGTCTGTAGTACCATACAGCCTGATCTGAGCAGCATAATCACCGAGCGTGTGAAGCTTGTAGGTGCGAAGGTTGAGAACCTTTGGGCGGCGATCGCTTACATTGGCTAGGGCTCTTGGCTGACTGGCACCACTGGTGCTTTCACGTGCGTGTCGCCTTCTGCAAGACTCTGCTTCGCGCCAAAGCTCCTTGGTTGTGAAAGTCGGACATGTTTCTCCTACAAATTTTCTAAGCTCCTCGCCGAGATTGCTGGTGACCGCTTCCAGAATGTCAAGAGTCTCGTCTGTATGCATCCACAACTTGGCCAGCCCATGCCAGTGCGCAAGCAGAAACAAGAGCCTAAGGACTTGACAATCGTGAGGCTGCGGCAGGAGCCCCGCAAATACAGGGATAGCACACTGAGACGCATGGCGGAGAGTCAGCGAACATTCTGGAGATGCGAAAATGGGCAGGAGCCTGAGCTCACCTGCAACAAGTCCTCAAAGTCGCGCGCAGCCATCCTCTTCAATTCAGATACATTTCTTCTAAATCGCCGCACCGTACTGCAGCCAAAGGTGGGAATTTGGCGGTAGCTGGTATGTACAGTCAGTTTAAGCGTAGCAGTAACAGTATAGCATCCTCACCGGCGATCAAGTTCAGAGAGCATAGCTCCTCTCAAACTGTCCAACATTCGCAGTAAATGGATAAATACGGCCTTCCAAACACCAAGTTCAAACTCGTGCAAGAGATCAACAACCAGCATTAGAAATAAATCGAATCCCATGTGGCTAAGCTGTTCTGAGAATGTGTTCTATCCAAACTCACATTAAGCTCTAGCTTACGGTTGCTAATCATAATTGTCATGCGTACCTTCATTGGAACCAGTGACTCATCCTTGAGTAGAGCTTCAACTTGTGGAGTGTCGACTATGTATTGCAGTTCGTAGATGAGTCGGCGAGCATTAGCGATACTCTTACGTCTCTCTTCAGTATCCTTGCGAGCTAACAGGTGGTGTTGTAGTATGTCCCTCTCGGACGCCAAGTTGTGCACTCGATCCTTGGGTATGAGGCACCGCGGACATGGGCACGTACCAAGATTGCGTATACTTGCTATTAGAATCCTGTTGGGCATCCATCAGCCCATTTAGCAAAGACAACAACAAGTCTTACATACTTCTTCGGATCATCCGCCGAATACGTGAAAATTCTCGGAAAGAGTCGTCGTATAACACCGTCATAACAAGTGAGCACAATGCCATGCTCATACACCTGAACAAATTCGTCATCAAGCAGCACTTGCCACTGCGCATGGAACAACTCGCGGTGACAATGGGTGAAGAACGGGGCGCCGGGCAGTTTGCTGCCAGAGTTCTCTAGCACAAAATCTTTGAAGTCGTCCGGCAGCTATAACCAGAATATCCGATTCAGTCAGCAACTTAATAGCGCCAGAGTAATTCAAAATGATGAGCTTACCGTTTGTAAATAAGCCGCATGGACACACAGATGAGTGGATGGCTGACAATGCTCATATTTCGATTCATTCCCGAAGAAAATGTACACTGGCCACAGCTTCGTATCCCCGTAGGTTGTAAGTTGCGTGGCATCTGACCAAAACATGAGTGCAACTATGCGACACAGTAAGTCGCATCCGGCCTCAGGAGGTGAATCTTGCAGGTTAACGTGCGCTTCGAGGAAAGCCTTGGAAGTAAACAGTTCTCCGTATACTCTGGTATCATGGGACTTGTGTGGAGGATGCCATCGCAGTTTGTACAGTTCATAGTGGAAGAGCTCGTGGTGGACAGGATCCAGGACCTTCTCGCGTATAATTGACATTATGGAGCGGCGATAGAAGTCAGTGATGGAGTATTGCTTCGGGCCGGAATGGAGAGACCGCCGAGGGAATGGTATAGAAATAGTGACTGTAGTGCGTTCCCAACCAGCATCCTCGTTCAGCCACTCCTCCGGGTCTGGGGCATCCAGGCTCCCCAATTCCCTATCAATCGCCCTCCAGTTCATATTGTGTATGTCCTCCGAGTGAAACTTTGGGCTTCCGACAATCTGCACAAGCTTATTGAAGCTCTTTTTCGACAGTTGGGCCAGATTGTTCCAATACCAATCACCAAGACACAAAGAGTTCTCATTCGGGTAGGGATGCAATCAGTTATCGTTGCCCAGAGAACAATCCAATGCAGCCTGCCCAGGAGGTGCCATCAGATTTTTATGAGAAAGAGTCAAAGCAGGATCATAATGCGGAAGAGTTTCTTTGTTGTATACACGAAATAGCCTGAACGAATTTGCATGAGTCCTGAAGATGGGGCGCGGCCTTGGCATTGCATCCAGAACCGGCTCTGGCTCTGGCTCAGCAGATCGTGGTGATGAGGTGGCCTCAGGGGGGTCAGGAAGGATGCCACGTCCAGCCTCAGCATCCGATGGAGGCAAGGGCAAGGGCGGTTCAGGTATCATGTCTCTGAAGCGTAGAGGGAGTTGATGATCCGTTTGACGAGTCCTTCGCAGTGACAATGGTAATGAGTCATCCTCGGTGACCGTTATCGATTGAGTGCCCCCACTATTTACTGCGGGACGCTCTCAGTCTGAAGGCATCAGGCGCAGGGAATCAGTCAATGGGTGTCAACACTTCGTAGTGTTGTCCTATCCACAGTACCTGTAGTCCATTAGCATGCAGTTCTTGTACCCCAGTCTGTGTCTGCTCCGATGAATCTGTGGTCCAACTCTCCATCAGCAAACCAGGCATGGCTGTCCAGTTCTGTACAGGCCTGTACAGAAGCTCCAGGATTCTACAGCCCTTCAGATATGTCCCTTCTGTACAGGCCTGTGCAGTCAGTTTCAGGCCTGCTCCAGGCCTACTCCAGTCCTGTTCAGGCTTCATCTTAATTTCTCCAGGGCTGCTCCAGGCTGCTCCAGGACTGTACAGGGCTGTACAGGGCTGTTCAGGGCTGTTCAGGGCTGGTCAAGTATATGCAAAATATAAATACATTCTTATTCTTGGCTAATTTTTAATATTTACTATTGCACAAGCATCAAATGTAAGTCAAAATCAAATCAATTAATTGTAGATATCTAATACATAAGATCATCTAATATATATACTATATATAACAAGTAAAGTAAGGGGCTGTAAGAGAAATGGTGAGTTAGTGAATGGAAGAAATAGTTAGTAATGGACTTACAAAAGTGATGGTGTGTGGAGAAGAGTGTAGTGA
>KN839844.1:673873-688856 GCA_000827185.1 Hydnomerulius pinastri MD-312 | reverse complement strand
GTGGCTCTATGCCAGATTAGGTGATTTGCTGATGTAGCGCTGCTCCCCAGTGCCAGATTGATGACCTTGACATTGGCCTTCCTGAATCCAGGTCGTTCGGACCTCTGGACGGACCTCATCCTGGGCAATCACTGACTGGTGGATCCAGCGAACTGTTTGCCCCTGCTGTCGCACTGGCACCAGCCAACCCTGTCAAGTCTTTCTTGGGTGCCTCAGGTGTCGCAGGACCATCCTTGGCGTCTGAGGACGCTAGTTCGTTGGGTGGGACACTGGCCAACGACGGAGACACGGTGTCCCCCAGTGTAGATGTCCCCTCAACACCAACGTCTGGGCGTCAGTCTGCTCAGGTCAACCGCACGCTTGCCGTCGGCTACGAGCAACTTGAGGCTGTCCTCACAGAACTCATTGATAAAACATCGCCTTCTACCCAGCAAATTGCAGAGGGCTGGCACAAGAGTCGTGGTCGGGTCATAAACGGCACGAATCACTGGAACCTTTATTCGAAGTATTTTGCAAAACACGAAGAGCAAGAGCGCCGGAGGTTGGGACTTCCGCTTGATGCCCCAAGTAAGTTATATCGTTGCACTACTCAATGTCTCTCATGTTCTGACATTGAAAAGTCACTCCGACTACCCGAGGTCAGCTGTACGACCACTTTGGTGCGTCTTTTGGATTTCTTCTTACGTGAGCATTGTATGAACTACTCCCCACCACCCTAGCTCAAGGGTGCCGCTGCCAAACATGGCTTTGAAGCCGCGCTTGTCATGTGCGGAAAGGTCGTCAATGAAGACGCGTCCTTAGGGTTTGCCCACACTACTGCCGGCGCAACACAGGTAATTTTGTTCTGTGTTTTTAGTCTGCTCATCAAATTAACCATACCACACACAGTTCTATGAAACGCGCTGCAGGTCCGATCCTAACACGATGATCGGTCACCTCAAAGCTCACATTTAGTAAGTGCATTCAACTCATATCTCTGCCGCACAAGTAGCTGACCATCTGTAGTAACACTGTGTCCCTTGAATTAGTTAGTGATACTTTTGATGACAATGGTGAGAAGCCAAAGGAGAACCAGCCGGTTCCACCCTGGGCACCATTAGCAGCTCAGTTGGTTGATGTGGATGACGCAAAGGATAGCGACAAGGGGATGGGTGATTGGATCATTAATTACATCAAGGACACGTTGATGGTTATCTTCAGTGAGTATATGCTAGCATTCTCTGTTTATTCAGCATGTGCTAACGAGATATTACTAGAGGATAAAGGGGTCGACATGTCAAAGATCAAGTGCAGTACTTTCCCATGGGCGACGCTTCTCACCATCCTTGCTACTCAGGGGTTTGTAATGGAAAACTATCTGTTTGACATCTTAATGCCTGGTCAGTTGCACAGCGCCCTCGCGAGGACAAAGGGAATTGCTGACCTCAGTATTCCTGATCGACATCGGCTTCACCATGCACTCCAAAACGGGTCGATCACAGTGAGAAGACTTCATGAACGAAGCGAATGAAGTAAGTGATTCGTTTTGATGTCCGTATCCATTTTCCCTAAAGATCCATGATTGTAGGTGCTCTTGCTGGATCTGAAATCCCCGTTATCACAAGCTCTGCACCTCCTGAGGATAGCATGCACCCCAAAGGCCAGCAAATCTATGCTGATGGTACAATCGACCACGAGGGACTGCCCCGCCTTGCGCCAAGCACTGCAGCTACACGTGTCAAGCGAAAGCCAGCTGCGCAGCGCGCTCTACCACAAGAGCCCATCATCATTAGCAGTGACAGTTCTCCTGCTCACATTGTCCCTGTCAAAAGCGCAAGGCAGAAGTCGTCGTCAATAAGTGTGGTCGCACCAAAGCCGTGCTGAAGAAGAAACCGGAGGTCATTGTCCTGGACCACTCCAGTGAGGGGGAAGTGGCTTCTGTTTTGGATATCACAGACTCCGACAATGCTGTCCTCAATGCTCATAATGACCCCCTGGCTGGAAATTCCCGTAAGTGGAAGGCTAACGATCTACCGACTACGTGTGCGTCCAAAAAGCGCGCCCCTACTGTAGAACCAGAGCTAGCCCAGGCGCCATCTAAGAAAGGCAAGGAGCGTGCTGTTTCTGTGAAGATAGCCGTGCAGCCTCACCGCAGTGCCGCTATCGTGGACTCCTCTGACTCTGAGGATGAATTCCCAGAGATGATCTCTGCAAGAGGTACGAGGTTTTGCGGTGTATAAATTGACTTCCATTAACACGATCTTAGTACTTGCTGAAGAAAGGCTTCGTGATGGCCCATCCGGCTTGTCTCAGTCCAGAATCCCAAGGGAACCAGTGGACTCCAAGGACGACAACCCATTCCGGGCATCTCATGCTCCAGAGAAGTATGTAACACCATCGAACATTGTCCCAGGGCTTTTCGTGATCCCGGAGAGCTCTCAAGAATCATCTATTGAGCCGTCCTCCCCTTCCCCTAAACGCCGTCAACCTTTGAGGCCGCTCACTGAATATCTGCATCAACCTCGAGCATCCCCCGGAGATGACCCGCATGATGGCATTGTGCCACCCGTCCCAATGCCCGCCACATCCGCAACAGACAGATCTGTGTCCTCCACCACCCCTGTTGCACACACCATGTCGACTGCGCAGGTCTCCTCCGAGTCAGCGCCTGCCCCACCTCCTACTGTGTCCTCCTCGACCACCTCTCCCGCCACTCCTCCCCCACCACCTCCTCTCCCGCCATCACTGGTAGGCTTGACTGCACCTCCGCCCCCCCCTCCAAAGTCTATGAACAGTGGAAACCGCGAGGGATCATATTCAGTGTATGGAGGGTTTGTGGATAGACGTCACCAGTCTTCACAGCTGCCGGAGCGCCAGGAGTGGCTGGAACCACCCCGTCAGCAAATTGGAGGCGGCTTTCCACTTCATGGGGGATACCACCCGCAGGCCCACTACTTCCCATATCAAGGTGGTGATGGTAACATGATCCCTCCTCAACACGTGATGGGTGATATTCGAAGAGGCGCCCCATACCATGATGGTCCCGGAGGTGGGGGAGGACTCAGATATCATGAGATGTATCGTGGGGACCCTCACAGGATGTACGGAGGCTTCCGTGGCTGGGAAGGGCTCTTAGGCCCTGCAATGTACCCAAATGCGAGGGAGAGCCTGCCGGTTTACCATACCCACATGGACGAACTTCAATCCTACCGCAAGGCGCACAACTCCCAACATCTTGGTCCTGGTGCCCACCTCAACCCAGGTCCTTCATCCGAGTCCCACCAGCCACGTCTTCCCTATCTGCGCGCTTCCATCGACCCTCAAGAGCCTGCTCCTATGTGATCTGGACTGCCTGGTGGCTTACAAGACCAGTTGGTTCGGCACGAGATATCTGATCTCTTCTTGAATCTTGTTGGCTATCCCTTAGGCTACACCATGTGTCGATCTTTGTGTTTAATATTTCATCAACAATCATACGCCTGATATTTATACTAGCATACTGCTTCTCTACTGTTGTGCTACGATTTGTTACCCTGCCACATCCGTGTAGGATCAATATATTTGATTTGTTGCATTGTACAACCCACAGACCCTTGATTGCCTGCGACAAAAGACAGAAATCCAGCTTGTATCAGTACTTACTGGCTGTGGACAACACGTGCGTGCCCACCAGAATGACCGGGGGATGAAAAACATAACGAATAAATCGGAGGAGCAAAACGAAAGGAAGAAAAAACATGCGGGATGTCGTGAGTTCAAAGTAAAGGAAGAGGCGAGAACAGGGGCGGAAAAAGAACGAAAATTCGAGCAACAAAATAAACAGACGATGGTCACCCACGTCCAAGAGTTTGGACCAAAGGGAAGTCTCTGGGAAAAACATAACTCGTGAGTGGACACGGCGCGGGAGGAAAAGAACAGTTCCCAGCATCAAAACAAGTCCGTAAAAAGAAACCCTCTTGTTGAATACACATGGAGAGGAAAGAAAGTCAGAGCACCCGAAATGGGAATCCAAACATTAAGAAACGAAGGTCGCGAAGCCTCGTGGGAGGTCCATGTGGTCCTCCAAACGACCACCCACATAACTCTAGAGGCCACACCGCAACAACGCCCAGAGGCTCGAAAGATGTCGCTCAAATGCCATAGTCCTCAACGGGTACTCAGTGCAGGGCTGCTGGGGATGTCTGGTCTCAGAGACGCATTATGGCTCACGTAGGAAATCCGTCTGAAAGTGCGTGGGAACATCAAAAAAGTGGTGCCAAGGGTGCCCGAGCCATTGCGATATTCTGGGCCCGTGCTTACCCTAAAGGAAGCGTCTTTCCGATACCCTGGCCAGACGAAGGTCGTCATAAAGGAGTGCTCGCTAGACATTACGCCAGGCACAAGAATCGTGTTCTTGGGTCCTAATGGATGTGGCAAGACAACACTGCTCAATCTCCTGACAGGCACCACTAGTCCAACCGCTGGGGAGGTATACCGTCATTCCCGCCTCCGCCTCGGATACTTCTCCCAAGACGCCGTTGATGCGCTCACCCCCTCTTGTACGCCGGTCGCAGAGATGATGGCACGCCACAAAGGTTTGAAGGAACGGGAGTGCTTTGCCCATTTGGGGGCTGTTGGTGTAACGGGAGACATCGCGGTGCGCACTATCGCAAGCCTCAGCGAAGGGCAACGCAACCGAGTGGCATTGGCACTGTGTTGTACGAACAGCCGCACATCCTCGTGCCAGATGAAATCACAAATCATCTTGACATGGGTACTGTCGAGAAGTTGGCAGAAGCGCTACAGGGGTTCAGCGGAGCACTGATCTTGGTTAGCCACGACGTATGGTTCTTGAGGGATTTGATGGAGCACGTAGATGAGGATGAGAACGGAGATGATGCGGAAGATGTGGGGAAGGAGGCTACGTTCTATTCCGTTGGTGGAGCCCGTGTGACGCGGTGGGAAGGAGGTTTGGAAAGGTATGTGAAATCGGTGATGAAGCAAGTCAGGAAAGGTACCAACATCTAGTAAATGTGAGTAACGTTCTCTTCAGCTCATTGGCTAGAAACTCAAGTGCAATGGAGAGCTGCAGGATAGTTCTTGTCTTGGATCCATAACGTACAAGCATGTGGGGGAACGCGTTTTAATGTAATCATCAGCTATGCTCGTAGAAGACCCCTACATTTCCGTTCCGCAGACAGCAACTTGAGCATGACGCGAGTCTCATTTTGTGCGTAAAGCACTTGTCCTTGGTTAGCGCTAACAATTATTTCGGATCTCATCGGTATGATCGCAGCGCCACTAACTTGTGTTGATAGGCGCGCAACACAGACACCCTCTAGAATGGGCCTCTGGATGGTCCAACAGCGTGCTTCAACAATTTTCATCAACGTTCCACTCGAGCATTTCTTGCTATGAGCGTTGTCAAAGCCGTGCCGTGAACGTTCCATTAACCCTTTAAATTCCAGGCCATGGGCAGAAGGCAACATCAAAGTTCCATCCATCACCTTCTTCTGAGCGAATCAAGCCTCTGCTATGTCTGACCTGGAACAGGAGCTGGAAAGCTGGTTGCTGTTTCTTCAACAACTTGAACTCTGCCAAAGTACGTTTCCTCCGCGCATACCCCGCCAATCGTTATTTAATTATGCATAGTCGCAGGCGCTACAGTACTATTTTATGATTATCGTGAGCTCAACGTTGTGGTCTATCTTGCTGGTCTTTGTGCTAATACTCGCTTGAAAGTTTTGTCATTCAGCCTTGAGGTATGTCTTTAAAGCATCCGCTGCAAACCACCGTTCTTATTTGCGGATTCTTTTGATCAGGTGGATCTCGTCTGGGTATGATATTCACATCTGGTTGATCACTAGCGCTGAAGATGGGTCAGAGGAAGCCGTGGTCCCTGGTTTCTCTACTCTATGTCGTGGTTGGTTTTGTCTTCGCCGAAAATTCTGGGCAAACTAAAGTATACATACCACCAGGCCCGTTATCTGAGCTTCTTACTGTCAATGTAAGGAGATCCGATCATTATTGGGAGAAAACTCTCTTTGAACTGAAACTCTATCATCCCAGTGACAGCGCAATCTGTGAGGTCTATATCTGTACCAGCTCGCCATTCGTTGTTGACGGGCCAATAGATATGAGCGGTCTTCATTTGTCTGCAAAAGTAAGTCCTATGCCTTGGTTCGATTTTCGGACCTCATGGTGGAATAGGAGTAAGGGCCACCCCTGTATATATTTTGTTGAACGGCTTAATCGCGGCTCCCGTTCATTGGTTCTACAGGTGTGAGTGTTGGTTTCCACTTTGGCGTCGATACCCTCATAATTGTGTTTTCGACAGGCCTCATGGTCTACGAGATTCGTGTATGGGGACTCTTTGCGTACCGAATTGCTATGGATGGTTTGCATCTTGATTGGTTGTTGCTGGAGGATTCTGATTGTATCGCGATAGCCATCATGATCAAGCGGGTGCATGCTATGTACCACGGATCTCGATCCATTCTAATTCTCTTGGTCTCCTGCTGTATCGCCAAGACTATGGTGGTCTTCATCTTGTTGATGCTGAGCATTGGCCCGATGAGCGGCTTTCAATGTGAGCTTCGCTTTCTATCATCGGATACGTCAATGATAATCCGGCTCGTAGATTTGGAAGGAAACATTGGTAACACCTCCATATGTTCCACCCAGCCGAAAGTCGGATTGATGATGCTGTCAAACATCCCACCCCTTTGTTTCGAAGTTCTCCTCTTTGTTCTCGTGGCTCGCTGCTTCCTGATCCACGCGCTGGAAAGGCGCCGCCAGTGGAATCGGTGGAAGTTGAGCGACTTAATGAGAATAATGGCCCGCGACAACACCATTTACTTTATACTGTGAGTTTGCGCGCTTGACCTTTTGCCAAAGCATGGCTGACTCCTTGCTCCCAGAATTCTGGCTGCCAGCGCTCTGAACGCTGGAAACTGGAAACAAACCGAGGTCAGCATACTTGTCCCCTTTGCGACCTCAGTGCGCTCAGGTCCTGCTGCAGAATTTCTATGGAGCCTTCTCAGCGTCTTTAGTGACGTCGATACCCTTCATCTTGGTCCCCCGCTTGGTGGTCAACTTCAAGGATTACTTCGAACATGAGGATAGGGTGCACGTCTGCACTGAAGATGCCGGCAATCTCGCCGACAGTGATCCTACACTTGGTGGCCACAGTCTACTCGTGTTTCGCACTGAACGAGACAGTGTAGGGTGTACTAGTGCACCCTAACTCCGGTGTCCCTAAATTGGCCCCTCGTATACGTTCTCGATGTACGCTATTAGGGGGGGAGGTTTTATAACAACTAAGGTTTTCTTGTTTTGACCATACGCAGGTTATCGATGGTCTACGAGATGTCCTGTGGTCATTCCAAGCGCCCACTTTTCATGTGGTCCCCACCTTCCCCTTCCACCTATCACTGGGACACGACACGAGGCGTGATCCCAGTCGATATCGATGAAAGCTGTGAAATCCCCTCTGAGAGCGCGATTGGAGCTCCCCAATGGGTTTAAGTGTTCTCAGGTCCATTCTTGCTAGCCGTGTTGCTTTCATGAGCCAAGCAGATGGGTTCAGCTTCCCTTCTACCACTGACTACCGTCTACGAATTACAGAGGGTCTTCCTATGACACCAATCCTCCAATCGGTTGTGCGATTGCTGGCTGGGTGCGACTCCTGTATGTCAGTTTTTCACCTATGTGGCAAGCGTCTTCCGATAGAAGGGTCCAGAAGATCGTTGGATACTCATTATCATGTGCCCTTGCCCCCTACATGCATGGGAGTACCGTTCAATTTGGACTGTAAGTAACGGGAACCTACTGAAAATGAAAGGCAGGCTGCCGAGACGTCTTTGGGACGCAATGTGCCGGGTATAAGGTGTTGGGTATAAAAGGTCGGATCCACAGAGCCTCTTCAATTCGCCACCTCTAGTCATCTTTCAATCCATTGATGTCCCTCCCACTACCAGACGGGAAGTACCGAGTGACCTTTCCCACCTTGGGGATTAACATCGGTCAGACCCCTCAGGCTGGCTTGCTGGTTCCTGCGCCATTCATTGTTCTCTCGACGGACGGCTTTCAACCGCTTGTCGTGCGTGTCGCCCACCTCTGGGACCGCTGATTACTTATAAGCTAGTAGTTGGAAACTCGACGTTCCAACAACACTGACGGCAGCTATAGCTATACATTCACATGCGGCAGGCAATCGGTGGGGGTACAAAACTCGCAACTCTATACTGTTGCCAATGGCTCGGGAGTCGAATGGACTTTGAAAGAATCACCGAATCATCCAAACATCTACATGTGGGTTCAACCAATCAATGCGAACACGTTCTAATATGGCTTAACAGGGTGATGCAACAAGAAAACAGCTGGCGGATTAAAAATACCAACACAGGCACGCCGGTGAGTCATTTGCTAGTATTCACGGCCATTTTACGTTGACAAACTGGAATAACAGGTTTGGGTTAGCCCTTCAACGTCGCCCACCTCCCAAGCTCCCTTGGGGCCTTCGTTGCTTCTCTCGTTCCTGAAAATTGGATGAATTGGGGCGAGTTCAACTCGGTAGGAGCGCAGCGTATGGATTTGGAGGACGTTGAGGTTGAAAATACATCTGTCAACCGCGTGGATGACCAGCAACAGAGCAATCTTCTGAGACATACTTTCCGAGGAAGACTGAGAGCGACTACATGAAATCTCAGTATTAATGAAAGGCTGCCGAAATCCCTCTTGAGGGCTGGTGAGCTGGTTAACTTCCCTGCAAAGCGAGGTACGGCTGTGCAGAATCGTCGGGCATTACGGGGAGAAGAACTCACCTAAAACAGCCAGCTCGCCACCTTCTGCGTTTTGCTTGGCTAGATGACAATGATTATCTGCAAGCAAAGTGAGGATTGAGCGAAGAACTTAGGACCAGTGCTCGTTCCAGCAAAGTGCCCAGTGCAAATCTGCTTGCGATCTGGATGGTCACAGTGACCGAGATCGAAAGACAGCGAAGAAGGGAAGAACGTCACTAGCAACGATGCAACGTTGACGCCATATAGAGGTCTCTGCGACTGGATTAGAAAATGTGTGTACTTTCAACTGTTGTATACATACAAAGTTGGTTGGTAGTGTGGGTGCGATATTTTGATGGCACCCAAGTTCCCTGTGATAGGGTGAGAGAGCTAGAGTGTCCCCCCGTGTAGCCCGGCGCCCATCACACCGAGCTCGGACTCGAAAGAGAGTGTTGTTCCATGCAAGATGCTACTATCACCGACCAAGAATTGCTTAACTTTCCGCGCTATTCATTCCCAATATCATTCCACGGCATGAACCCCAGTGAAAAACGGACATACTCGGATCTAGCCGCATGTACCAGAATCGACCGAGTAGCTGCTGGTTGATATACATTGGTATATGGCAGAAATAGTAGATAAAACATATACTGTAATGTACTGCAATAATGTCAGATAGCCCCAAATTATCTCAGTAGATCTCAGTAGGATTCGGTGCAGTGGGCTCCAGACAGTGAGATATACCGAAAACCATGCATTTCGGGGTGGGGATACATGTGAAAACAGTACGATAGAATAGGGGCGGAAAGCGCAGCGCTGCTGTCCCTGCCCCCGCCCTGCCCCGCCCCGCCCCCGACCCATTCCTGCCTCCTTGCGATATCACACACCTAGTACCGTACATCCCTCCCACTGCCTGCAGCCTCCCTTTCGGCCCCCGCATTCACGACGGTCTTCTGTGCTCGCTAGTACATCGTCGCAGTGGTGTCGTAGTCACGGTGACGTTGTTGGCGGAAAAGCTAGCCAATTTTCCTGGGATACCTGCAAGTTATACAATTTAGTAACTCCAACTACGCAAGATAGTGTACATACCAGATGAGCTCAATACAGCAAGCAACAATCACCACGGATTGGACTCACCTTTTCTGACGGGCTGTAAGTTTCTTCCAGTAAGCAGCGAACTCTGCGGTTCTGCTTGCGTTGACTTGGTGTAACATTAATCTGTAAATAATTCAGTGGCGAGAATGTACATACTGCGCGTTTTTCACTTTTCGAGGTTGCACGTTCTTGCTTCCGGGTTCAAGTTGCGTTGCGTTCGCAGCTTTATTGGCGGGCTCTCCATTAGGTGCTGGTCACGGTGTGGATTGTATTTCGGACCAAAAAGGTACTGCCGAGCATCTACTTCCACGGCCATGAAATGCACTATCCCCTGGTGGCGAGCCAGAAGCGAGAGATATCATTTTTGTAGGACTCTGACCGTTCGACCAGGCATCAGTCTATGCTTTTCGCATACTCGGGGTCACCGAGTTTATCGATCTCGTTGTCACCGATGACTCGTAATAAGTTATTGACACTAAAATCGCGGTGTACCCAACCTGCTTTGTGCACATAATATATAGGGCTGGTTGCATGAGCGACTGCATAAGAGAAACCAAAACTGCTTTACCTTTGAGCGCGCCAGACAAGTCACTTCCCTGAGGGTGACACCTACATCATCGAAGACAGTGCGGCTATGCACTCTCCGTGGAATTGCATCACTCCGTTCCCGCTTGACACGTTGTGTTGCAACTTGAAGGTTCGCCTGTCGACCGGAGTCGGATACGTCGCCCGTGCAGTGTAAATGCCCGATTGCGGCGAGGGTGAGCCCAGCTTTGATGACCACCCACTTGAAAGTGCCATCGTCCCGATCTCCGCCATAGGGTTCAGAGTCTCATCTCGCCCGTCCGATGCTGCGACGTCTTCATAGACCCGTACTCTAACGAAGTGCTTCTCCGCATGTGCCGCCATGCTCTCCCAAAACTTCGTCCGATTGCTATCAACAATCGCTCGCAGGATGGCGCCCTCAGATTCACGGCCAGCTTCTCTCCATGAATCTTTAATGGCGACCTTCTTTCCCGCCGCGTCCTTGGCTTCATAAACGGGAGTTCCACGCCCAACCTGAGAGTCTGCCCTATAGGTGGCAATGGGCTATGTGGTGATGTATGATCCGGGGAGTTGAACAATCGACAGCTAAGCTTCACCCGGGGCGTCCTCAGTATATTAACACCAAGACTGTAACTTAGTGTAACATTTGCTGCATGGACAGGATTGCAACCGCTGCTGAAAATAACACATGTGCTGCAACGTTGCAGCTTCGCCATTCAAAGGGGTTAATTGAAACTTCGACCGACCGCAAATCGACCGTTTGATTTTTCGACCGTTATTGAAACTCCGATGGGTATTCCTCAATGTCGAAGCGCGTCTTCGGCATGCCAACCCCTCCGAATGAACAAATTTCCTGCTTACTGTAAAAGTGAACGGTTGAACTAGGATTCTTTTGGGATTCTTCAAGATACTGCTACTTTTCATGCGAAACTCGAAGATCCCTAAACCTAATACGCAATGGTTATCTTGTGTCAGGTGTTTGGGAAGTGCAGGCCAAGCTCAGATAAGCCTGCCGCCTGCGTGGCTCATTACTGACGAAAGCCCAGGAGTCGCGAAAGCGGTCCATGACATACACAAGCCCTGTGGGGAACTGCCACGGTTACTCGGACTTTGTATGATTGCTCTCGGCTTTCAGGCCTTTGTTCTGGATAAGGCGGTTCACAAGTCCTGGGCGTCCGATGTACTTCGCTTCCCCAGCGTCTCCAGATAATCGGAAGAACCTTGCATGACATGCTTCGCCCCAGCTCCTTCTCGAGCGCCCAGCATTGTCGATCGATCAGGGACCCGCGACAAAGCAGGCACGAGTCTTTGCTCTGTTGCTCGAATATTACGACTGCGTTATCCTTATCGACAGGCATTACAAGCTCAAGCGCTTGCTGAGAACGTCACCCAAGGTTTGGAACGTGTCTGAAGTTCATCTACAGAGATTAGATGTGTTCATTTGCCCTGTGGGCTGTCCTGGCACTGGTTTCCGAACGTTCCATTGATTCCACAAGAGATAACTAGACAAGCTGCGTGACGATAGCATGTGGATCACCACACATTATTCTACATAGCACCACACTCCATCATGTCAGATGTCGCGAGTACGTTGCAGTATCTTCAACAGGTCGAGTTCTGGCAAGGCAAGTATGCGGCCATCACTAATCGGTGTGGGGTGTGCTCATCGGGGACTAGTTGCAGGCGCTGTGGCGCTACTCTATGATTATCGTGAGTCTGACACGACGCTTTGATATATCTTTTCGATGATCGATCTGACCGGCCATCGTTCGACGAGTAGTTTTGGCAATCGACCGCGAGGTATGCTTCCCAGCCATCCGCACCTAACGTCGAATTCTGATTTGACACTCCTCACGGTTCTAGGTCGATCTGATCTGGGTGAATCAAGGGGTTGAAATCAAAGGGTTTCTCGAACTTACCATGTAGCAGAAAAACAAGTGGTCCATCGTTACTCTGCTCTACGCCGTGGTAGGTTTGATTGTACATGTGTAATTCTTGGGGCCGCTAATTCATCCTATCAGGTCCGGTATCTAAGTTTCCCACTCGTAATGTATGCACATCCGTAAACTTCGACAAGTACTTTTAGGGCTAATATTCTTTGGGTGTTCAAGTAACAGCGCAATCTGTAAGAAGAATCAAAACCTTCTCCCGCGACTGTGCTGCCGACTGACTTGTTTTAGTCATGGGCAGCATCAACTGGACCGCGCAAGTAAGTGCACCGATGGTACCTCAGCGGCCTGCTCTGACAAGATTAAAATTGCAGGAGTGAGAGCTTCATTGTTCGACCTACTCCATATGAGATATCTGATCGCTTGGTGCCCACCGTGGTTTCAGATGTGAGTGTCAAATGTGTTAGTTATATCCTGAAACTGCCCAATTGAACCGCCCCTAGGCCTTTTATTATACGAAATCCGTGTTTTGGGTCCGGTCGTATACAGGATAGCCATGGATGGTTTGTCTCTGCGTGCTTCGCCACTATGAAAGCTCGGTGTCTAACTCTATTTTGTCAGTGATCATGATCAAAAGGGTCCGAGCTCTCAGTAACGCCTCGAGTCGCTTCTTCGGTGCCTCGAAATGGGTCCTGATCCTTATGGTGTTCAGCTGTGTCGCAAAATATGCATCGGTTATTGTACTGCTGATGCTGGGAATAGGACCGGGAAGCCATATTACTGGTGAGCTCCTGGTCTTTTAAAATTTAATTGGTTATCCAACGACTCACTGCACGAGGTGCTTAGCTATGGAAGTCGACTTTATGGGGACTTTCATTTGCGGCGCAATTGTCCCAAACTCTGGTTATTTGATGTCCGCTGACATCCCTACGTTGTGCTTTGAGATTATCCTTTTCGTGCTAGCTGTTTTCTACTTTGCGATTGATGTCTGGGAAAGCTACCGGCCTCTGAAGCCCAATGCTCTCTCGGACCACTCCCATGATAGCTGTCCCCAGCCAGAGACTCAGAAACTTGAAGGAGGGAAGGTGAACGAGCTGATGCAAATCATGGCTCGTGATAGCACCATATATTTCGCGCTGTAAGTTTTTCCTGCTGGATCTTCGATGGAAGGGATTGACATATCTCTCCTCAACCAGCAATTTGGCCGCGACCCTTTTGCATGTCGGAAATTGGAAATCAAATCCAGTTGGTTTACCAGTATCTGTTTTCACATCAACGCAGTTCCTAATTCAACGACATAGAACTTCTACGTCGCACTCTCAATGTCCTTGCAGGCGTTTATTCCCTTCTGCTTCGCCCCCCGTCTGGTGATCAACGTTAGGGAACGCGACCGACAAGTTCACATGCGCGGTTATGCTAGTGACTTCTCCGACATGCCTCGGACACCGGTTCTGTTTCGTCCAGGCCAGCATATTGACAGCTTGGCTTGATCGACATAAACGTCATGTAGCCGGCGATAATGGGAAAGGGAGAGAAGACAGAAGGGAGTTCTCGGTGGCTTCAGCTAACACCATATTTTGATGGTTCTTTGTGATTTTTAATGTATACTAATCCCATTATAGTCTCGCTGGTGTCGACTGACGAGCTTGTCTTGTACATACTATCCTATTGGCAGATAATACTCCTGTTTCTTGGAAAGCAAATCCCCACAGATCAAAGATTCGAACTGTTCTTCGTTCCACAGCACGATGTTAGGACCTCGCACGCGCCCTTCTTCTCTTGCGCCATACAACACCCACCTTCCATAGGTACGTCTTCATAAGTCTATGTTCTCACTTGACCAATACGCTCACAGCCCGACCCTCGTACCTAGGACACAGACCTGGTCTAACGCACACCATTCCTGTGCCTCGTGTCTCTTCATCTGAGATATTGGATGTGGCTGGGGATAATGAGCCTTAGAAGCCAATGCCCTATACCCACCCGATAGATGAAGGAAGAGTCTAATGCACGAGGGTGATGTGATGGTCCGATGGACTCCCAGCTTACGTTCAATGCTTCATATCAGTAGCATGCGATTGGTCGTGTTGCAGGATTGCTCCATGCAAGGCAATAACCTCACTCGATGTACGTGGAGTTCTGACCGCAACTCGTCGATCTTGATGCTTATAGGTCGTTCACTAGCGCCTGACTTTGGTCTAACGCACACCATTCCTGTACTTCGTGTCTCTTCATCTGAGATATTGGATTTGGGCTGGGGACAATGAGCCTTAGAAGCCAATACCCTATACCCACCCGATAGATGAAGGAAGAGTCTAATGCACGAGGGTGATCTGATAGTCTGATGGACTCCTAACTTACGTTCAATGCTTCATATCAGTGGCGTGCAATTGGACGTGTTACAGGATCGCTCTATGCAAGGCAACAACCTTACTCGATGTACGTGGGGTTCTGACCGCAACTCGTCAATCTTGATGTTGATAGGTTGTTTGCTAGCACTCGATTGGAATATGGAAAAGAAGAGGCCACCGCGTTGCGGTACATATGGTGGGTAAGGGCCGCAATTTGATCTTCTCGGACAGTAATCAGTGACTGGTCTGGTCGCAAGGCAGGAAGTATGTTGCAGGTAGAGAAATCTCGGTCGTGGCCCACGAGGGACAAGGAATTCTGGCTCTGCGATTTCTGCGCCATGAAAGCAGCTTGACGGACACG